>JAGDQP010021472.1:0-31699 GCA_022664845.1 Lepisma saccharinum
TGGCCTTCCAGTGCGTGGTACATCTTTGACGTCAAAATTACCGGAACGGAATCGACGAAACCAAAATTGAGCGTGATTGGCTGTTACAGTATCAGGACCATAAACACTATTCACATTTGCAGCCGCCTGGCTTGCGTTTTCGAGTTTATCGAAGAAAAACTGTAAAATATAGCGTATTTTCTCTTCGCTAGTGTCCATTTTGACGCGCGCTCACACAACACTGAGTCAACTCATCCCAACTATCTGAACAGTGTTTGTAGTCCGCAATCTCATCGTTTGAACGCCATCTCGTTGAACCCGATCGGACTTATACAACGCGAGATACAGATCACTGAAGCCATCTATTGGCAAAATAATGGATTACTTTTTACTACACCAGGTATTAGAAAATCAAATGTTCCCGCTCCCCAGTAACCGCGTTGTCAGTGTTGTCAGCGCATGTCAAAAATATATATCATGAGGCATGAAGTGTAGAGACATGCATGAAGTGTCGTTCGAAGAGTAGTGAAAGTGGGGGAACAAAGGAAAGTTGTCGGAGGGGGATAGGGGGCATGCACCCGTGTACTTACATGAAAATTTGCTAATAGTTGATAATAAACATTTCTTTAACGGGAAGGAAAGACGAAATATAATGATGAACAATTGTGTGTGTATATTCAAAAGTGAGTTTCTGAAGGACCGGGGGAGCAGAGGGTCTTGCCCCTCGACTAATTACATCTAAATTCTCTAGTCGTTGAAATTAAATGTTTTTTCTATGGGGAATTGCGAAATACAATAGCGAATAATGATGTGTATCAGCAGAGCCGAAACAGTCGTGATTGGTATTTTTGTTCAGTGTTGTCAGCAATTAAAAAAATATTCAAATTGCTTCCATTCATCTACCCTAGCTGCGCCAAACTTGACATAATCATTATTGGACACAAGTAGTGTTGAATTTCCTGAACCTAACCAATGGAGTTGTCAGCATTGCTGGTCTATTTTGTACAAATTAATGCTTCCTTGGCTAAAATGCCGTCAAGGGATCGCAACCTTTGCGATTGTTCGTTAAATTTGTTAATGTAAAAACGTTAATTCAGAAATGAAAATAGGGGATTCCCAGAAATATTCTCAAGTAAAGGTGGGTCGAAATAAACATGAATGGGAGTACCTTCCAGCAAGTAACAGTAATTCGTTTGTGGCAAGGG
Organism: Lepisma saccharinum; assembly: GCA_022664845.1. Taxonomy (NCBI): domain Eukaryota; kingdom Metazoa; phylum Arthropoda; class Insecta; order Zygentoma; family Lepismatidae; genus Lepisma; species Lepisma saccharinum. The sequence continues at coordinate 1,185 of JAGDQP010021472.1, forward strand.
GATATTTCAAACAAGATCTCCTTTGTGGACTTTCTTACAAAGATGCGTAGTTGCATAACAAACAGTAGCAAATTCCATACTTTTCAAAGAACTTTTGGTGTATTTTTTATCAGTAAAAGATATTATTATTGACAGATCAGATGGCAGTGATACGTTTATCATCTGTACTCATATGGAAACCGTCTTATTCATGCTTTTTCCCACGTGTTTACTCCAAAGAACGCCTAGGAATTCTTTATTTCCTTTGGGGAATCCCTTACGCCCTCATTGAACAATTTTGGAAAATGTATTTTTGATAGAGGAGGCCTCAGATCTTCGACGATACCGACATCTATTGATAATGCTATTGGAAGTATCGAGCTCTAAATTTAATTTTCCCACGCTTTCGGCAGTCTCTAGCGTCGAAACAGTGTATTTGTGCACAATCAATGGTCTGTACTTCTTTCCTTATTTTCATGTCAGGAGAAAAGCTTTGTAAACTTAATGTTGCCTGGGCCACATTTAGTAACTCTTACTTCGAGCCATCACGATTATCAATATGCTGCTAGTTAAAATTAATATCCATGCCCTGGCCGGAATCCGAACCCGGGACTTTCCAGTCTTTCATGTCAATAATCTGGTGATGTTTATTTGTCTGTTTTATTTTATAGAACCCTGTATAGTACCAGTCGTTTTCAACCGCTGGCCCACGGGCCGCTACCGGTTCACGAAACTATTGTACTGGTCCTCAGCAAATGAATACACTTGATTATTTAACACTACTTTTACGTTGATTTTGACAGTTCAAAATTGAGATTAAAATTTACATTTCCTTTTTAAAATAAATAGAGTTTGAAAAAGTGCTGTTATGTTTTGAATTGTGTTGCTACGAGACGAGACGAGACGAGACGAGACAGAGCTCTCGTAATAAAAAATATACAACTTTTCGAAACGAGACACTCTTTAGACAAGTTATTTTTTAGACGAGACAGCCTAAATCTCGTCTCGTCGGCAACACTAGATTTGAACGCCAAATAAACCTCTAACTTACGGGCACCTTACGGGTCCTTGAATTTTTTTCAATTAGTTTGCCAGTCCGTGAATACTGAAAGCTTGAAAAACTCTGCTGAATACTATTGTTAAAGACGAAGGAGGAGAACGATTCATACTCCACTACTTTTAAAAAAAAATATATCTTAAAAAAAAAATGGGTGTAGGATGTTTCGCTGCAGGACGTTTCGGTGCAAGAACTGATTTAATTAATGAATGGTGTTTCCTCTATTATTGATAAAAGGACGAAGTTAAAATACAAGAAATATTTTGTATCCGTATTACTACAACGTTATTCAAGTTTCCCGAGAAACCTGTTTAGTTGTAAACATTCCATTTTCAACGAATATATTTTCGCTTATATTAAGAATCTTGATTAACCCTCACAAGGGAAGGAGACCAAGCAGAAACGGTAGATATTATAGAATTTCTATATAAATTAATTTTGGATTATATGTTTGATTATTAATCATTTATATACACATGCTATTCCAGTCCACTCAAGGAGAGAAAGAGAGAGAGAGTATACACATATCGAGAGGAAGGACTATTTGCATTATATCAGAAAATATGTATTTCAAAATGTGTTTTATGTTTCATTTCTCTGTTAATTAGTCTACTGCTTATAAACCCGACGTAAAAAAAAGGTTGGGAGAAAGCTCAATAGACATGACTCTAAATAAGATAATTAGTTGCAGTAAGAATCAAAATGTTATTTCTCGAAACTAAGGAAGAAAAAAGTAGATATTAAAGAGTGAAAAGTATGTGACTGGACCAGGGATCGAACCCGGTATATTTGGGTTATCCCAATGCGCAGTTGGTAGCCAAATTGCGAAACCGCTGGGCATCGGAACGATTTTGCTACGCATCTCAATGAGGTGCACTCGCTTTTTTGCTATGCTCGCTCCAGCGCTTCGCTTCTTTCTTAAAATCCGTGTAGTCGATCAGTGGTTTAGCGATTGCAAGCGCCCTAGGCCCCCAAAAGGTATTAGAAATCATTATCTTTTATGTAGGCCCCTATTTATAATCCCCTGCCCCTTTTCCACAGTTGTATTGTTGTTCCTTTACGGCACTACTTTCTATCGAATTTCGTTCATTTTCGATCATAAACTGGAGTTTGTATAAAAAACATTCAATTTGCGAACATTTTCATGGTGAAATTTGTGTTCTACACGTAAAAGTACCTACGGAAATGCATATGATAACTCATTTACTTAACATAAAGTTTCACCTTGAAGGTTGATTTTACTGCTTAAAAGGCGCTCAAATTACACAACTCGACTTATTCGGGACACAAATACTGCATGTGACAGAGTGCGAGTCTATGTGTGTTATTTTCGCTATCTATATGCTTCAAATAAGGTCTAACTCGAAAAACATGTCCGAAGTCAAAATTCGCTGAACAGCAAAAAAAGTTCCCTTGTTTGTGTTGTTGTTTTCGTCTAAGAAGCACTAATGTCCACAAACCCAGACAATCGACGATAGTGAGACTAGTCATGGCTCAAGCGAGCTCTGGTAGAAGAGTGATAGAAAGTATAATTACTTACAAATTTGCATTTGAATTTATTTAAGCCTAACAGGCATCTATGGCCTAAGGCTTGGGACAACAATGGGAAAGTTAGCTGCCAGGGCTTTGAGTTAAGGTACCATCCCAGCATTCGCCTGGTGGGACTGAGGAAAACTCTAGAAAACCTCAGCCAGGATGGCTCGGTAAAATTACTTACGAGTTTGTGGATCAATACTTTTCTGTTGAACAAATGTATCAAAGTAAACCTGCTCAATTTGAAGCACTTCTGTGCTCAATACAAGCTCACACACCTGTTACCTCTAGCTTACTCTAAAGTAACTTTTGCGTTGCATCCAAAACCATAGCCCATATCTAGTAATATTCCTTCCGACTTTATCTACAGGTGACAAACAATTACCAAATGTACTGCAAAAACTGTTGTTTTATTCAGACTCTATTGTCCGTAGCATAACATATAAAACAGTACACAGTTTTCAGTAACACATATCAACAGACATTTTATAAAATCGACTAGTAGCTTAGAACACAAAGACTCGGTTACACAAATCAGTACAGACTCTGAACTGACCATAATCCACCTTAATCTGAATCAATAGATCATACCACGACAAACCTAACATCATAAAAGCCATGACAACAGACTTCCTTTTGACCTTTATCCAAATTATCCTTAAGGGGAATGTAAAGCCAAGATCTTCAACAAGAGATGACCCCACTATCTCCGTATGTGTCTTATGTATTTTTATCGTTGCAAGAAATTTCAATGTTGCTCCTACAAATTCAATCCTAGCGAGTTCAGACTTTCAGGGAAGAAAGTTCATAAGTAATTCAAGAGTTCTATCCGTGCCGATTTTTCATTTTCTATCTTGATCATTGTTGAAATCGTTTCAGTGTTATTATGCCCATAACAATGAAGCTCTTTTAACAACGAACACGAAAGAAAATAAAAAATCGGCACAGGTAGAACTCTTGAATTACTTATGAACTTTCTTCCCTGAAAGTTTGAACTCTCCAGGATTGAATTTGTAGGAGAAACATTGAAATTTCGTGCAACGATAAAAATACATTATACATATACAGAAATAGTGCTGCCATCTCTTGTCGGAGATCTTGGATTTACTTGACCCTTAACAGAAACTTTTTCCTTCTATTGTAAGGTTAGTGTACAGTAGTGTACATTGTACGTTTAGGTTAGTATGCTACAGTAACAGCGGCATGATTCTCAGATCCACTCACACGGTTTGCACAACTGAGAACACCTAGAGTCCAGCGGTATTTTTACAGAAGCCAAAGAAATTCAAGTGAAGGATATAATGATTTCCCCTTCCTTTCCACGTTTTAAAAATATTCACGTAGTGTGTGTGCAAGACTCTTGCAGGTGGTCTTGGTCTTGCAGGTATGGTCTTGGTCTTGCACCCCTTGGTCTTGCATCGGTATCCCTGCTCTTGGTCTCGGTCTTGCATGCAAGACCAAGACCAAGACTCTTGCGCTCATCACTACTGTCAGTTGAATGACACAGCTAGATAAATGATGTATGTTGGGTTAACAAGAATAGAGAATAAATACAATACAAGAGTCTTTGCTGCTCTTCTTTTATTCGTCGGTATAAAATACATATTTTTAGTTCGTCGAACTTGAAATGGTTCTTCTGAAGTGATATACTCGAGAATGGAACCAGTTTTATATCAAACCTCGCCCCATTTCTGTGCAAAAGGCCGAGGTACGGTAAATGCTTAATTATTCGATTCCCAAGAAATTGATGCAACCTACGACTACCAACTCTGAGATATATAAGCGACATGTGAACTTTTTATATTGATGGCGACCAACGAGTGGGACATCAATATGGAGGAATCGAATGGTAAATGTTACAGAAAAGAGAAAATGATCTGGAGTGAACGTTATATGAAGAAATCTAATAAATGGAAGGATGATGTTACAATGAAGCAGAAATGGTCAGGAGTGATCGCTATATGAAGGAAGACAGTGATCTTTCAAAGAAACAACCGGTTTACCTGGAGAAGATTAATAGATTAAATTCTGCAGTATCGGATGTTTCAAGTAAAGATATGCGAGAATTAGAAGGTGATAGGAATTGGCATGAGAAAGAACGACACCACTGTATGGGGAAGGATAATAGTGTGAATTCGGCAGTACAGGGTGTTCCAAGAAAAGAGGTACAATTTTCAAAATGTTTTCGAGAATGGATGGACGATGAAAATCATAGGATTAGAGATTATGTTAATAGAGCGAATCATATGATATTAGTTAACAATAGTCTGAAAGTACAGGGTGCTACTAATCAAGACAGTTTTGCCAGAGTGGTTTAAAGTTTGGGAGAAGGGAGAAAAGAAACGAAGGGAAGAGAGACATCACAAGCGAATGGAGGAAATGAAACAGTTCGCAGTTCAGGTCAGCAACCGATGTAATAAGCAATTTGGTAAAATGACGGGTGTTTCAACTTTTTTTTTATTGTTGGGAATAAGAAAGTGGATACAATTGCTTATGTGCAGATGATCAGACTTTCCAGAATCAATACTTACAAGTTGATATAGACAGGAGGAGTCAGGATTTCACAGAAATTCAAAGACCTCGAGAACAAATGCAGAGTGAACATGAGGGATATGGACGTAGACAGTCTCTAGTTAAGAGAAGTAATGAAGAAGTAACGAGACAGGAAGATGTGGGCTGTAGTTCAACTATCAATAGATATGGAACATATGATCAAGGTGATGAGAGTAATAATTATGTTGTTCGGGAAGGAGTATACTGCAATGGGCATAATATATAGGCCAAGCCAAAAGGAAGTAGTAAGAAGTTCAATATAATGCGGGAAGTCTGAATGGAAATTAGAAAAAGAAAGAAGAAAAGGGTGTGAAAAGAAACAACAGGAGTTTGAGAACAATCAGTGATGAAAGTTGAACAGAAAAGTGTTAAAGATTAGGAATTAGTGCATGAAAAACGTATTAGGTCATATGTTGAGACAACAAAATGTCATAAAATGAAAGATATTAACCAAATACAGAAAAGCAAATGTAATGTTGGTGTCAGCTTTGAAAACCCAAGAGTGGATTGTACAGAAGATATGGGAAGTAAGGATGAGTTCTTTATGGAATGTGCAGAGGAGATACAGGAAATGGAAGTTGGTGTTCCTGTTGGTGTGGAAAACAAAGAGACTGTTGATAGCAAAATTGGTGAAACTAAAGATGAATCTACAGAAAATTTGAGGTTAATTACAGAAGAGGTAACAGTAAATCAAAATGTGTCTATTATTCAGATGAGAGAAGAGCAAACTTGGATTTACGTACTGAAGAGGACAATAGATAATGAAAATAGTGTTACGCAAGATAATGTAATGAAAGAAATAATAGTAACCCCAAATGAGAGTAAGAAAAACTGGAGTGATATATCGAAATTGAAAACAGTAATAGTAAGGACAATTCAACGGGAAAAGTAATCACAAATCGGAATATGACTATTGATTAGATGAAAGAAGGAAAAACTTGGACTGACATATGGGAGGTGACAATATATGGTGTCAATGAAGTGTAGAAGCAATTAAGTCAAGAAATCGGTTTAAACACAGAGGTTCATCAGGGGAAGATAGAGCGAAGGCTAAAAGATCAGATCAAAGCTATACAAACAAACAAGATGAAAAGTAAAGGGAAAGGTAACAGAAGTAGTTGGGAAAAAAAGAAGGAGCTAAATAATCAGATGAAGGAGATGAATCAAAGCAAGAATAAGCGTAAAAATGGGAAGAAGAACAAATGGCGAGATTGCAGTCACGGAAGTAAACACAAACAACGATTGTACTATAAAAGTAGAAAAGCGAATTAAACCGAGAACAGCTATTCCTTTGTGATTGAGGTTAGATGATATACTCTAATGAGTAATGAGGATGATATACAAGAAATTACTACCCCATATCTGAATCCGATTCCCAGTCATCTTTCTAATGGTTTGGGGAAAGATTATCAATGTAGTATAGCATATAAGAAGAATAGTAGCAGATATGAAAGTATCTTTCCGCGAGGTAAATTTCAAGTGAAGATGAAAGTTACGCATGAGAAAATAGACAGGATATATAGGCGATGGGCCAGACCGAAAGCTAAAATAAAAATAAAAGCCTGTGAAATATGGGAGAAACGGATTTTGAAAAGAATTCAAGAGAGAGAGGACAATGGATAGCAAAGAAGGATGGCGCTATATACTATTATCAATACATATCAATTGTGAAAGAGAAGAGAGAAGATATTCAAAGTATAGGAGATTCTATAGAAGAGCAATTTATCAGCAACTTTTCTGTAGAAATCGGAAGGAAGTTATATCCTGTGACCTATCTTTACTAGATTTTTATTGTTAAAGGTGTTGTATGCTGTGAGAAAAAAAAAAGGAAAACGAAACAGCTTGATATGATATATTTTTTGTTACAAGTTATATGTTTTGATTTAAAAAAGAAGAGTCAAAAAATTAGAACTGAATGAAAGGTGATTTAAAAAATATATTATTGCTTATAGCATAAATATTTTCTTTATTCCAGTGGAGGGCATGTGTAAGGGACAGCACGTATGTACGTACTGGCCAAGATGGCGAATTGTTAACCCTGTATGCTAATGCAGATTTTAACTCTATTTAATACTGAGATTCGCTTGTTGTAAAGAATTTTAATTTAATTTTATTTACATTGTTGGTCTTGAAGCCGAAATGGAGTTTTAAATAAATATTAATTAATGTTATATTGTTGTTTAAAGATGAAATGACACTTCTTAACTTCTAAGCTTGCAACATTGTAGATTTGACAACAGTCAGCTCGTGATATAAACAATAGTTGAGGAAGAGTCATCGTAAGTGTACTGAATCTCTGCGATGATTTATGAGTTTGTGTCTTGTATTTGTGAAGGACCAGAATCATAGTTGTAAGGTAAGCTGTCCAGAAAACGTGACTAAAATGGCCCTGTTCTAAAATAGAAGATTCAGTTTTTAAGTTTTTATGAACATGGAGTTCGAAATCATTCCATACTATCAAAGGGTAAAGCCTTTTATGTGCACAGGTCCTTTCCTTTCGTCTAGTCAATGGTACTGACTCCAATAATTAATATATTTCTAATATTAGGCGTTTTAGGGCAATGCTGACATTACGTAGGGGGTAATTCCGGCACATTCACCAATAGTATATTTCTATATTTTCTTCGCAAAAATCTATGTGACGCTATTCATGTTAATTACTAGGATATCTCTATTTATTTTCCGTAGCAAACATTGTCCGTAACTACTCCTGAAAGAGTTCGAAAGACTGCAGGAGCAAAGAAACTATGGCTTCAGCATTTGATGTGGTAAGAAATAGGATGAGTATTGCTACAGTTGGAAAAACGTATCAAGTTCCCCAATACACGTTGCAGGACATAAACAAGAGTTTTGGTGGAAATCAAACTTGGGCTTCCATCAAAAAAGAAATGAGCTTAACAGAGATTCTTTGGGATTTGGACTTTCAAATAAATTTTAAACTCCTAAAATTACTCCAGTAATGAAAAAATCCCTGAAAGTTTTTTATGCTTCTTCAGGAGTCCATGAAACTCTGCATATACTATCAACAATATCGCATAATTTGAATTGACTCTGATCGAGCTCTTCCATCCCTTGTTTGACTTTCGTTCTTAGAGGTAACGCGGAAAGCTAGCTATCGGATAATATTTCTTTTACAGTTTATTCTCTTCAAAATCATTTCATTTTGAGATAAATAATCGGTCAGATGACATTTCCACATGCAGTATCACTTCGTCCTTAAGTGTTATTGGGTGTAGAGTGTATTGTCAAATGTTTACATGTGTTTTTATTTCATGTCGGAATTGCCTCCATGAAATGTCGAAATTCTCCATGTAGTGGGGTGATTCCAACAATTTTCACTAGTCTAATTTAAACACAGTCAATTACCGGGGTATTCAGATGTCCAAACTGAAACGTATATTAAATGAAAGAAGAGACAACAGGCTTTATGACGACGGGCAGAAAGCTCATCTCAATACTTCATATGTTTCCTGAGATAGGATAAATGCTTAGGGAGTCGGGAATCCTCTACAGTACCGTATTGTAACAGGAGTTGGAACAGTAGTACTCTTCGTCAATCCAAAGGAAGTATCAGTAGATATTTACTTTCTTCTAAGAGTGCATATTGTACTTATTCACTGTAATTATCTTCGCACTAAATATTCTTCATTCGGTACATAGCAGTAACAAATATCATCATTTACTAACTTATATCGACTTTCGAACTCATCATCTGTAAAACATCGTCCTTTCGATATCTCAGGGCAACTCAATCTATTTATGTAATCTCCAAGACACCATCATATCTCTAATCGTATTGTGGTCCTTTCACTTTACTTTGAGCGGATACGGCAATGCCATAACTACCTGGTATCAATATCAGGGCGTAAGCGATCAATACCTGGGTAATTACAGTTATTCTCGGACATTCATTTTGTCAATTTCTATTGGCTTACAACTAAGAATTCTGGCGAAAGGAGTTAATAAAGAAACAATACGCTTTTAATTCCATTTTCCAAGAGTCGACGTCCCACAAATTTCGTATTTTGGCAATCAGCCATCCTAACTATTGACTCTACATAATCTAACTTTACTGAACATTTCCTATCAAATTAAAATAAGTAAGTCTGGCAAATGTGCGACCTCACAGAATCAATAAATATATTTCTTACTTACAAGCAGGTTGTTCCAGTCTCCATGGTGTCTTGGGGATACCGTGATAAAGTTCGACTTCGGCGCTCGGTTCGCGTAAGTTGTGCCCGTATATGAAGTGAATGTTATGTGCTCCCGAACTTGAGTGAATGTCCCCAAATCTGGGTAATTACTCGTAAACTCATTTTCCGTACTCGTGACTTTTATAATCAAATGCATGGCCGGTTTCGTCACACGTCTAGCTCAGCGTCGATCTGAGGCAAGCGATCTAGGTGTGTGAGGTGGTCATTATTAATTCTCGCTTGGAGACCTCCTTGTATGTAGAAATCCCACATTCGACAAACTACTTGCTAGTCATCTAATTCTTAACATATATTTGTGGTGCTTATACTTATTATGCTAAATTTTTCTTCTTTTCCGTAACCAATATCATGAATAAATGAAATAAAACACTGTATCAAAATTAATATACTTAATATCTAACACTAAGATAACTTAATTAAAACTATTTATAAAGATAGTAAAGTTACCAATGCATGTAACTGAACCCTACTTCAGTATTATTAAGATGCTACGTAGATGGAACATTGCTAGGCATGATATAGAGCGAGTAATATTTGCCGTAAGGCATATTTATGTACGCCAGACATTGGTAGTCTTCATCCATCCTACCCGTTGTTTAGTTGTTACCTTTCGTTCTTCTAATCTATAACTTGTGTTTACGAAGAGTTTCTTCATATCATACTGTCTTAATCCTACTTAAGGTCATCAGTGGATGGATCTTATCTGCAAATCACTTATCATTGGGCTTGATGCATGATCACATCAGAATATCAAGAAGATGTTATCTTCCATGTGTTGTATCAGCTTTGACCAAGCTATATCATAATCGTAAGGTAGTCCTACAATCTTAGCAATACATGTCGATTTATAATTATTCGGATGTATTTTAATGGTAATGTTTAGAATTACAAAGTATTGCAATTATTTATAATCACAGCAATATTAATATTTAAATCCAAGATTACTATTGTCTAAAAATTATACACTGCGTACTATTCTTCCATAGATTCTTGTAACAATAAAATCACTTATAATGAGCTTTCCTTGATATATGAACATATATTTTCCTGCTTAATGTTGTCATATATCATTATTAGCATAATATTATTTCTAATATATTTCAATTGATATGGATGCAATCTCATATTCCAAGATTTAATATTCATTCATATTTAATTTCAGGAAAAACTTCGAAATGTTCAAAGTGGCACTGGTTGTTCTTATTTCACCTGAACGTACAAAAATTGTTCTTGATAACAATAAATGATATCCAAAAACGTGTATTAGAAACGCCTTCCAGTCTTACTGCATGCTTTGATCAACTATGGCTTAACAATGATAACCAAGTGGGTACTGTTGTATTTATATTATCTCAAAATTTGACGAAACAATCAGAAAGAATTTTACTTATATACGTTCAACAGGGTATAAACCTATCTTATAAGTTAATCAATTCTCCAGTCTATTCTCTAATATTTTATATGGACCTCTCTGAGTTACACATTTATGACACTAGCTGATGTAGACATTTGGCATCCCGAGACCATAGTTTTTGTTTTACTTCTCGACAAGAATATACGGATCGAGGAAATTGATTTGATTCTCTCCTATCTAGTAAAACAAATTTTATAATGTAGTGATTCTCGCGGCTTCTGATAACCACATACTACTTTATACGTACTCCTTATACCCACCTTCCAACTGCGGCTGTGTACACAATGTAGTGTTATTTTGAAAGTACAAACAATGTAACAATTTGGCAGTCGAACAAGTTTTCCCTGACAAAATACCCACCTTTACCAATGTCAATTTCGTATTAGCGCTTTCAACTAGGAATCATTCACTGAAATATTATCCGGTAATACAACAACCTTGGACGGTGTCTAAGGCAGAACACTGACGTATGCACCACATCGTCTGAACTCAACATTGACCGTCGTGTCACCAAGAGATGGAATGAATTGGGGATTTCAACATGAGAATTGTACTTACTGTAGAGTTTAGGGAGACGTTGTTTATGAAAGAGTTGATGTTGGGTCCTCAACACTAATGCCAACTGTTAATCGACTTGCTACATGCAGAGGTGTTTGAACTGGTGTTCCTATGCCCAGGGTTACCAGGTCTGTTTTTTCAAAAGGAGGACAACTTGACTAAAAACGGAGTACAATTAATAAAAAAGGAGGACATTTGGTATAGAAGTGAAACAATGAAGTAGGTCTTTTCACATTCCTTTTTGAAACATGCTCCATGTAACAATGTCTATGAGAAAAATATGAATCATCAAGGAGCATTCATTTCTGATTTTCTGTATGTGAATGGAAGGGTGTGTTCGTGTGTGTTTTAATATGTTTGTGTAGTCAACTTGCACAGACGCTATGATAAATTATGTATTAAAACGCAGAAACGAATAGACTATTACTATGAGAAATAAATTAACAAAAGGTTACACGCAAAACAACATTCAAATGTGTGAGAAAAATATATAAACCGTAAAACATCGTGCTCTTGACTTAAAAAGGAGGACATTTCCATATATTTGAAAAAGCAGGGAGGACAAGACGTAAAAAGGAGGACTTATCCTCCAAAAGGAGGACGTCTGGTAACCCTGCCTATGCCTATCATATGGGTAGTTCCCAAGGCTCTTCATATACCTTCATAGCGAAGTATATTTTTGCCATTTGAAATGTATTCTTGGATAAGTTATTGGCAGTCATCTTACATTAAACAAACTAGGTGATGAAAAATTTGTGAAATATCCTACTTTATTTGTGGTATCATCATTTCTTGGTGATCTTATCCTAAAAGTCCTCACACAACGAGTTACAGAATCGTGTACCTTTTTGGGTATTTTACGCTCTAACCATTAGCACTGCCTATGACAGTTCACTTGTCAGTCACCTAACAGTTCCTCCCTACGAAGAAGATATTGACACAATGAAAGGTATTATAAACGCTGGACTAAAATTTGGCGGGTGTGGTTCTGGGGCCCGATTAAATATCGACTTGCGTGCACGCAAGGAAAAGTTTGCAATTTGTTTGCGAGAAACGGTATTAAATATCGACTTTCTTAAATTTTGCAATGACGTCATCTAAGCGCACTGGGGATTTTAAAAACAAAAAAATGCGACCAGGGAAACTCTGGTCGCAAGTCGATTTGTGTTGACTATTTTAGAATTATATAGAAGTATCAAACAAATTAATGCGTGGAAAGCTGAATGTGCTTACATCTATGAGGAATAAAGAACATTTAAATGAACTGCTGAGTCACAGATGCTACTAGAGACACGATTCTAGTCTCCTATAATAAGTAAGTACTTCTTACATGTTAATGTTACGAAACTATGCTTAATAATGAGAGAAGAATTTTGTGAAGTGAGAACATTATTTTAATGAATTCACAGGGATGGCTTAGACGCGTGATCCTTTGGTCTTAAATATGAACTAAGAACTAGGGCATTAGACATAAAGATGTAATTTGAGGAATTCATTATATTAGCTACTTCTGTTATATGGCAATAAATGTACTTCCAATGTATGTGCGTTCTTTCGGATGTGTAGTATGCGTAATGTGATGCAAAATCAATGGGATAAGACGACTACAAAGACACATTGTTCCAGGGCATTTATGTGTTCTTGCACTCTCGTCACCGCTTGATTTTTTCATCATATTCTACATTCCACGCATCTGAAATAATGTTAACTATAAACACTGGAAGCACATTCAACGGCATATAAAAGAAATACCTATGATCGTTCACATTTTCAAGAAAAAAAAAATCAGAAGCCATTTTTCTGTGTTTTACAGGTCATCTGGAACATCATTTGTGAAAATAATAAATTATGAAATGCGTAACATTATCATGTATTGAGTGCTTCTTTGAGTGTATTCCTAGACAGCAAATATCACAATTTACTAAATCATTGGGAGGGAAATTCTATGAATTCTGACTTCCTAGAGATTTTACTATTTAATCTGAATCGATTGTCATCCGAGTTTTAAAACAAACATTCTTATCGGAACGTTTAGTAGTTGAAGAAACACTACATTGAATAGTTACGATAACTGACCCTGCTTACGCACTAGTAATTACATTTTTCTGGGGAACCTAAAGTATACATTACCCTTTATAATACTGCTAATTGTAGATCAAGGATATTAAATACAAACGTTGATTTTAAACAGGAAAATCATAGTAGTGAAAAGTAAAAAGACATTGCATGTGTTCAAATGGCTCTTTAAGCAAAACTGATATTCGACGGTGATAAATATGTCTCAACATTATTAATGTGTAGATTAACTCAGGCACCCGTGGGTGAAAACATTTCGTGGCGCCTATTATAACGAAAGGTTTTCTCTCAGCAGATATTCATGATAAAACTTTTTCAGGCAAATTTTGTTGCCCCTAGCAGAGATTTGTGTAACTGAAAGTATCGTCTATTTATATAAATAATTAGCCTATTTTCGCTCTCTTGACATACAGTCCTTGACTTTTGTAGCAATTCCGAATCGGTTTGAGCTGACTTCATGGAGAAACTGAACAATTTAATCGGAATCAATTGACGCTCGAGCTTTAAAACGATTATTCATATTGGGATGTTGATCACTTACAGGACAGGAGTGGTTACGATAACATCCTGCTTATGCAGTACTGAAGTTTAGGTTCAATTCCGTTTACATTCAAAATAGCAAACTTAACTTCCTATACACGGAAATTTAATTTGTAGCTATCTCTAATCCTATAAGCTTCTTTCTCATAGCTATATGTAGGGCGCCTGATATCGTAATCCTTACCGTACCGGTACTAAAACAGTCTACAAATTAAAGCTGAACCCAGAAGGGAAAGGCGATACTGCTTATGTACTCTGTATATAAATGCAAAGGTTCCTTTTAACAGGTCAAAAACCAGTAATATAGAGGGATAAGTAATTGAATGTACTCAAAGGGCAGCTGTGATCTAAGGCGTTAGTCCCACGACTCGAGAGACCCAGGTTCGAATCCCGCCAGGTGCATGGGTGTCTTTTAACTACGGGCATAATCTATCGTCAATAGTTACTAGACTGGCCCATATAAATTACAGTTTACCAAAGTTTTTTTTTTCATCAAAGGGCAGCGGAATCTTGCTGTTTGTGGGTAATAAATAGGAAATAACTTTAATAAACTTTGATTTAGTAGCTAGTATTCCTTCTGGGAAGGACTTTAGATACTCCTCTCGACTCCATAATGGCCTACACTATCCTAACCTATTATTAGACTAAATTATGAACTGAGTAAATAATATGTCTTTAGCAAATACCAAAACTACTCTAATGCAAATCACTTCACATATTCTTACCAGTTGGAGTCGGAAGAGTAACTAAAATTTCGACCACTGTCACATTATTGTTCATAGTTTTAATCAAGGACATTAAAACATTAAATCTACATTCTACATAAGAACATCTTTATTCTTATAATTCCGAAACATATTATAGGTCTCCATGTTCTTGTTTTCTGTTTATTCCACGTGAGTACGATAAAAGTGTCTGATTGGCTGCCAGTCTGTTTCGAAAATCTGTAACGAAGCTTCCTATTGGCTCAAGCATGTATAATGTTTGCTATGCGTTTGCCATAGGAAGACGCAATATTCCCTTTGCGAAGTCATGATAAGTACAATATTTAATTCCGTCGCCAAACGCAAGGCAAACACGTAGCAACTTCTGGTCAATGAAGTTGCATTGCGTTGCTTAAACAGATTTCGCAAATACAATATTTAATCGGGCCCCTGAAGTTCATTTCTTTAAATATTCAAATGATTCATTATCCAAATATATTTGTAATAATTATACAACTACACCTAAACTTGAGAAGTTAATGGTGAGAAAATGGTGTGATTTTGCATTTACAGTTGATTATGTTGTAATGAAGCTCTTAATTAATCGAAATTTCTCTGATGAATATGGAAATCCACTTCTTCACATCATTAAAGAAGTAATTACTAATACAGATTCTGTTTTTCTATTACCGAAAAAGTCACTTTTTGTTAAAGAAATATCGTTAGTTAATAGTCGCATTTTTGAAGCAGGATTCACTTTAAAATGGCTCAAAGAACTTATTCTGAAATATTATCTGATTATACACAAGGATAATTCTTGTATCCTTGACAGTTACGCATTGAAGTGGAACGTTTCTTATTTTAATACTGGGTTTGACAATAAGTGTGTTATGTTTCATGTTGCAGTACGCTCGGCAACAATGTAAATGAAAAGAGTTCGTTCGCCAATTCAAATATGATACAATACAATTAGGTTAATAGATTGAATGTGAGGTATGAAAAGTTCGTGTAAAGTAAAACAAAGAGATTGTGTTGCTTGTAAGCTTCGAGTTTCCTGTGTATACACGTTTAAACATTATATTTACCACTATTTGATGTTAGGAGTTAAACAGTGAATCCTTAGAAAGCGTAACAACAGATTATATACAACTGTATAGTACTGTTTTATTTGTACACGGGTTGTTCTACCTCGAAACCGAAGATGACTCAGTAAATGATGCATGGTGTCCACGAGTGCATCAAAATTCATCATAGATACATATCATCGCTGAAATAACCAAAATGCGTATCTTAAAAAGAAATCACTTGTGTGAAATTAGCATCGAGCTTGTCAGCTTTGAACCCAAGATCGCAGTTGGCTAGTCCCCAGCACCTCTTGAATATTTCAAATGATCAGTGCTGCAAACTAATGTTCATTAATGGGAGTAAGAAAGCTAGTATTTTTGGTAGTTGTATTCAGAGCTGAAGCCAGGTCACTTTCGCTGACCTGAACATAGGTTACCCTGTCTGGGAACAATAATGAACTGGGAATTTTTGGTGATGTATTTATTGTGCTCTGGTCGTAACACCTCCAGTCTCGGTCAGCCTTGAAAGAAACACTGTTCAAACGTATGGAAATGATTAAAAACTCTGCTTTATGCATCGGGTCACCGGGTCGAAATCGGCTCACCAGGCCACGAGCATAGACCCGGTCCAAAATTTGATCCGGTGACCAATTTGAGCTCCGATTGTATTACATGTAAAGATTTCTTTTTTTGTTTCTGGGGGAAGGGTAAATGGCCAAGTTCAAGTACATCGTAATCATTGCAAAATCATGTTGGATGCTTAAAATTATCGAAAGTTCGCTTGTACAATACAATTCATCCTCGTAATGTAAGTCATTTCGACAAGTGACTTTTTTTTAAAAACTGAGTGATTTCTCTACAATGTAATTTGGAAGAAAACAGGAGAAATAATTTACACTGCGAGGGCGAATTCGTATTGTACGTACAAACAAACTTTTGATATTTTTAAGCATCCAAGATAATTTTACAATGATTTCGGTGTTCTTGGCCTGGGCCATTTTACCTTTACATGTAATACAATCAGAGCTTAAGGCTGTATTCACATGGGCCACTCGGTGGATCTACCGCGTGGTCGGATAAGCAACTCAGTGGCCCGTGTGAAGAGGTTCACGTTTTCTGCAGTTTCATACATGGATTCTGATGAGGAAGGACTTCTTGTTCCTTTCTTACGGCGAAGCCAGGGTTTCCGCCAGGATTTTCAGTTTAGGGGGCTGTAAAGTCAAAATTAGGAGGGTGTAAGTGAAGTTTTGCACTGTTACCATCGATTTTTCACCGCAAAAAAAAAAAAAGTTGGAGCGTGTTGTCGATAATTTGTGGGGAGACATCCACCACAGGGGGATCACTGGGCGACGTCGACGTCATAAACAACGTCCAACAGTATGGATGCATCCAATAACAGGTGAACGATTGGTATTTGGGCAGTTTTATACTTTAATGAACGAACTAAGCAAAGTTTTACAAGTATTTTAGAATGACGCAAGAAACATTCAAAGAGCTTCTAAACTTACTGAAAATTCACATCCAGAAGGCAAATACAAATGGTAATAGCAATAGAATGGTCTGTTTTGGAGGCGGGGGAGAAAAACACTACAAAGCTAACATGGGTCTGGTGAGGGAGAAGGGAAAGGAATGTTTTCCTTTACTGGAGTGGGTTGGGAGGTGAAACAGCTACTGCAGGGGCGGAATTTTTTTTTTTAATAACAATTCGGTTAATTTAAGGTAGCTCGCCAATATTTTACTTCAATTTTCTACTCAACGTGAAACAAATCAGTAAACTTTTTTTTTTCATTTGACTTTAAAGGATGAAAGTGGATTATGTTCAGTTTGTAAAAAACTTATACTTAAGTTGTATGTTCTAATTTTCAGCTTCAAGTAATCTCATATTACATTAAAAATATATTATTTTTCTTTTTATAAAAAGAATTCAACTTTTGGGGATAAAGGTGGATGTGCACACTAGATTCAAAAAGTGTTAGTACCCGAATTTTGTAATCGTGTAATTCAGTGTCTTTCAAACATTTTAGACTGACGTACTACTAAACAGATTCATATTTTCGCCATACCACCAAATAATATTGTGGAATTTTCAAAGCTAGTATTTAAAACTACAGGATTATATTGCCAGTAATGATTATACCGATGAGGCAGAACATTTAGTAGTGTGCTTGTCCTGTAATCCTTAGGTCCCAGGATACTTCATCGGTGCCGACCATCCTGAATGAGTTTTTTTTTTTCAGATTTCCCTCGGTTACACCAGGCAAATGGTATGATGGCAACTTAAATAATACCATGAAATAAAAATATAAGAAAGTAAATTTAAAAATATACGAGATATGAACAAAAAGTTAATTTAAAAATATACGAGATACGAACAAAAAGTTAATTTATTTCAGGTAAATGGCTAAGTTCTTCTCTCAATGAAAAGAAATATTATGTATTAATCATAGACGTTACTCTCATAGAAATGAATACTTATACTAGCTGCAGATTCGGCGCACTTTTGAAACCAGACCATATTAAGCATATTAAGTCATAAACTTCATGGCGTACGACCTAACAACGTTCCGCGTATCGTAGTTTGAAAAGCCCTGTTGCAAGCTACACTCTAAGCAAAGATGCTGTTACCGCCCATAAAATTAATTTTATCTTATCTTACCTAAGCAAAGACTGGTTGCAGAATTGCATGCTTATATTGAATTTAAAATAATTCCAATAGATCGCGCTAGTCGAATAATCGATATATTGATTAATGAAAGCAGGTGAAAATATTGTGATACACTCTATAAAGTAGCAGATTCTTGTGAAGCTGTAATAAAACAATGATGACTTCTCCCAATGTTTTTACCAGCTCATGAACATGAAGATTCATTTATTTTTGTAGACACACACACAATCAAATTATCGATAACTCGTTGCAAGTACTTTTTGAACCCAGAGTACTTTTAAAGAAAAAAGGGGCGGGGACATCCCACAAGCAGCAGAGTTGTAAATCCGTCACTGGCAGACTGCGCGATATTTTTCGGGGACTTCATCATCTGTCAAGCTGCGCATCCTGGAATATTATACAGCCCAGCGTTGCTAGTGGCTCGACTGAGTGGATCCACCGAGTGGCCCATGTGAATGGTTGCGAAGCCACTAGTGGCAGCTACCGGTTGCGGAGATCGGCGTCTGCCTGCCACACCGACTCGCTCCACTCGTCTGAATGCTTGCCATTTAAACCCATGCATTTTTCGTCCCCGCGACTCGGTGGCTCGACTGAGTGGATCCACTGAGTGGCCCGTGTAAATACCTACTAAACGGGTCACCGGGTCTATGCTCGTGGCTCGGCATGACCTGTTGACCCGAAGGGTAAAGCAGTTTTCAATGGTTTCCTTGAGTTTGAACAGTGATTTCTTGGGGATGACCGAGGCCGGAGGTTTTACGCGCAGAGTACGACAAATGCAACGCCAAAAATTCCCAGTTGATTATTGTTCCCAGACCGGGTCAAGTTTCAGAACGGGTCAGCGAAAGTGGCCTGGTTTCACCTCTGAGTACAACTACCAAACTCCCATTAGTTTGCAACACTGATTCTTTGAGATATTCAAGAAGTGCTGGGGACTAGCCAACTGTGATCTTGGGTTCGAAACTGGCAAACTCGATGCTAATAGGCTAGAACACAAGTGATTCTTTTTAGATACTTTTGGTTAGACCAGCGACGAAATGTACTTATATGTTCTGAGCATCATCCCACAATTTCGTGGCATTTGGTGGTAGATCCATGGTTACAATGGACCTTTCTACATGACTTCAAGATGCTCTACACACACAGTTTGTTTGCAAGAGCTGTGTTCGCCATATAATGAAATCAAAGGAATTAACTTCTAATCATGTCTAAACAGTCAATAACCAAAAGCATGATTATGCTTTAAAAATTACCTTCGTAAATAATTTATCATTAAAATAGGCATAGAACCACTTACATACGTTTACACCGAGAATTTGATGTAATATGTAAAAGAAAACAATAATACATTTTGCTGTAAAAGCAAAATAAACAATACATGTAACGCACAAAGCAATTATCTAGCTTTTAGTGAGATTTGTGACGATCAATTTTCTGTATTTACTACATAACCCCTCACACCAAAGCATCGCTGAATCTGTTTCTGTGCCAGTTCCTTTTAAGCTCTCTATGGTTAGAAGTGGTGATTGCGAGATTATGTCGATGCAAACGAGAACTTAAGTCGTAGAATGATATTTATTATCACAGAGTATGTTCTTTCGAAGAAAGAAATTAAAACTAGTCCAGATAAGCGAACTACATGTTTCTTTCAGTGCTAGATTTCTTTTCAGGATAGTGAGGCCAAATTGTGCAGCAGTGAAACATCTTATAAATTTGTTTACAACGTTTCTTAAAAATCAGTTCGTATAAACAGTACAGTACTTTGAGAAAGAAATGAGCTAGTAACTATTTTTTTTTAAATCAGAGCAACGAATTTTGATATTAGTTTTCATAATCTCATGCTGCAGTACCTCTATCATTTTTACAACTCAACTACCAGACAGTCAAAGTCAACTACCATATCTTGGCGTAGATTTTGACAGAAGACTTTTATTTTAACAATATATTCGCCCTGTCGCCACTAAAGCAGCAAACCGAACACTTCCTTTGTATCCAATCCTTAAGAAAGGTAACAGTCTCGCCTTGAAGGCGCGACTTCATGTATATCAAATGATGATTCGACCATTGTTGACATATGGAACACCTGCTTGGCAACATGCTGCTAAATCTTATCACACCTTTCTCCAATATGTGCAAAATCGTGCAGTCTGCATAATTTCAGACCATCCAGGAGATGTAAGAACAATCCAACTACGTGAAGATTTAGATCTCAAGAGTAAACGTTCAAAATCTGACTTATCAGTGTAGCACAGATTCTGAACTAAAGATGGTACTGGATACTTTGTGGCAAGCCCTTTCCTGCTAATGTCTCAGAACGTTCCAAACATGACATGTGGTGTGGCCCAGCAAAAGCGCGGCTAAATAAATCTGAACATCCAAAACCTGACTTGTCAGATGTTTATCTCTGGTCAAATCAAAACTAGACTGGTCAAACGCAAAATTTACCTAAGACATCCCAAGAATCCTACTTTGCCAGGCAGCTGAGGCTTCCTTTGCAATATTTCTCCAATTGGTGGAAACGCGGTGGAGAAAACATGAGCCAATAGTCTGGTGGTGTGTGTATGATTTTTTTCATGCAAACAGATATATACAAGTGTAACAAATATTCGGCTTTTTCCTGATGTGTGGGGAAGGCAAAACAAAAATAATAATGGAATTCACATTATTATATTTTGGCTAATGAAACATTAAGTACTAACGCCCGTGAAGTATGACGTAATAACTTACGTATTCACGTTTCTCATTGAAAGCAAGCACATTGAAATTGTGAGATAGTTTATCCGATAGGATTCTGGAGCCCCTTTGCAAAATATTATTTTTGGTTTTAGGTTCACAGATTCTGTGCTTTGATAACGACGTGTAGATGTCGTTAACAAAGGTGTACCGGTATCAGAACGCACCGGAACGCCATTCCGGTACTGTCTTTTGGGAGAAAAAACGTTCCAATTAACAATTTTGTTTTATACCTATTCCTCACTTCACAGTTACTCGTATGACATGTGGTAAAAATTGAAATGTTCCGGCACTGAAAAATTTACGAGCCATTAAAATATGAAATAAAAACATTATAACTTGTATTGTTTGATTTTCGAGAACATACAAATTGATAATGAATAATGACTCTCATATTCAAAAACATTCAAAACCAGACTTGTCAGGAATTCTGACCCTTCACTCATTGAAACGAAATTTCGCAGATTTACCAGATTTTGTAGTACGGCTACTAACACAGTTCTTATCAAATGTACACGCTAGAAAACAATCTACTGAGAACTCAATGTTATAACATACAAAGGCGTGATTATTTCAAAATGGGATCACAGTGATAAGTCTGGTTTTGAACGTTCACTCCTCATCTCCCAATGCTTCAAGAAATAGTGGATTCACAGTGCAGAAAATTCTGGCTCCGGATCTCCCAATCACACCATGACACTCTCCATAATTTGGACACGGCCCAACCACCTCGAAACAACCACAAAAATGCCTCCCCCTACATGAATTCCTCAAAACCTGATTCAATAGGGGAGCGAGAGTTGCTTCCTATCAATACCTATACAATAAATCTCAAAACTCCAACCTCAACTCATATTGAAGCTATGGGCTTCAAAAGAGCTCGATACTTCACAATTGAACGCCATGATGTTCTCTCCCTCCCTCCCGAGTGTAACTCGTTTGGAAGACTAAACTTGATTTTCAAAAGCAAATTAACAATGTGTCTTAAGCATAAAGTTTATAATCAATGTGTCTTATCTGTGATAATGTACGGCTGTGGAACTTACACATTGAATGTGCAAACGACTCAAAGACTAAGATTTACACAAAGAGTACTAGAGAGATGCATGTTACGAATAACTAGCAGAGACAGGATGACAAATGAATGGATTCGCGCACAATCAAATGTAAAAGATATAATCAAGACTGCGAAGAAGATGAAGTGGAAATGGGCTAGTCACATAGCTAGACGAACAGATGGAAGATGGACAACAAATGTACTACATTGGATTCCTAGAGAAAAGAAACGACCGAGACGACATACAAATGCAAGATGGGTAGATGAAATGAAATAAAGCGTTTTTCAGGAGCTATATGGATGAGGATAGCATCAGACCGAGATATGTGGAAAGAAAAAGCCTTCATCAAACAGTGGATAGAAAACGGCTGGATATGATAAGGATGATGATATCATATACACCTTGTTATAGAAAGATTTTAACATACAGAAAAGAAGCCATTGGAAACTTTATTCTTTAGAGTTGTTCTTAATCATATGGCAAAACACTATATAGGTAAGATCCTCTGGAAATCGACACTTTTATCAAAATTAAAACTCTTCGGAAACGTAATAAGTTTTCGTTAAAGTATAACATATACTGGAAAGAATCATTAATCCTAGATACGTATGTCTTAAGGAGGAAAAGGGTTGATATATAGACTCCTTAGTGAATGAAGTTTGCATCTTACAATGGATAACTAAAACTTGAATTGTTTGATCTGAACTTGTAAGACTGGTCGTATAACGGCATTAATACATCTATATTACGTGTCTTCACTATCTAAAACTTTTTCTACAATTGATACAACGTACGGTACATCAAATATATTCCCATCCTATCTTCAAAGTACTGGAAACACCTATTGTTGAAATTCAGTTAAAACAACACACCTTAGAATTTTAACAAATTCAAACTTTTAATGTTTTTGTAAACTCAAAAGAGTTACAACTTTGAAAACATGATCTCTATAGTCATAAACTGTTCTTCTATAAGAACCAATATCATTCTTAAATTGTTAAGTATGAACCTCTTCACAAACAGTTGTTAACCTTTTTTGTACCTGAATTTCACACGCTCAATTACAAACATAAATCCACTTACAGATAAACCTAAAAATAAAATATAAAATGGGCCAGTTAAATGTTTCATTGTAATAGGTTTCTTCGGTGTTTCTGGTTTCGTATCATAGAAATACATAATATCATCTGTCCATTTCGTTGTTAATCCTGCTTCAAACACTCTTCTTGATACAATGAACAACTTCTCGTTAATAGCAGACTTCTTTCGTGTAAGAAATACTGAATAGAAATTCATTAACACTTGCCTCACCACGTGTATTATTTGGTCATTACTTTTCATTGTAAATTCATCCTGAAGCAGATATTGAGCTCCATGTAAACTAGAAGAAAAGGCAAAGTCTCTTTTCATGATTACACGAGAAAGACCTTCATGATGGTTGCCCACTGTAATATAGTTATCATAAAAGTAAAGGAGTACTTTATCTGGATTTTTCTCGAAAACTGGCCTCACAGATGCAAAACCCCCAACGTTGAGACCTGACTCTTGAAGATCTTTCATAGTGTTAATATCTTTCTCATGTGGTGGATGTGTGAAAAAACTGAACAATGCACTTTGATAAGCAGTGCATATCACAAGTGAATATAGAACCCATACTATGAAAACAAATCTAAACAATGCTATTTTGGGTTCGTGTTGGATAGAGATGCCCAGAGATAATGCAAAGACATCGAAAGGTTGAATTTCCATCAATAGTTTATGCGATCCAAATTTTATACTTTGAATGATCAAAAGAAGTGATGAAACTATTAAATAAAATACAATGATTAAAATCCAACTATATAGAGTGAAGGGTAGGTAAATACTACGCCATGCTGCTAACAAGTGCGCCTTTGGGACAAACCACACAATGTGATCTTCTATGAGAGATGATGTCGTATGAAGGATTTCGATTCGATCAAGACTTGCCAGAAGTCCAGCTGCACCAATATCTGCTCTTCCATGAACTACGTCACCAAACACCCCAGTGTATGTCCCGTTACCGAGTTTTTTGCCCCACTTCATACCATCTTTTGGGGATTCCACGCTTAGTGAAGAGTTCAACTTGTTTGCAAAACTTTCAATAATTCTGCCTTCAGTTCCCTGCAGTTCGACGATCTTACCACTTATAACTTTCATGTATGGTGGAAATGTGAATGTACTAATCCGAAGTGGGCATTGGTGCAGATTATCCACTTTACTTTTAAATAAATTCCTTTGTCGCCAACCCGACCAGTGTGAGCACTTCCCTACAAGAACAATGTTGTGAGCATGGCCACAAATAGATTCCGAATATAGGACATTCGTATAGATTAGCACTGCCAGCATTGAATATCTATAAACTGCAACGTTCACTAACCCAAATTTTAGCATTGTGTTAAACACAAAGCCTATGCCTTGTTCAGTAACATTTTTATCAGCAATAAAAACAAACGTTCTCATTAATGGGTTACATAATTTAGTTTTACTCAAATCGTCAACTGTATTCACCAATTCACTCAAGTGAACATGTATCACAAGAAAAGAAAATAATTCACTGGAGTCGATTTTTGTAAATGTATCGTTGAATGACTTTAGGTCGATGATAAACGTAGCAGGGGTTTCGAAACATTTCCCTCTAAGAGTTACTTCAGGTACATTTTCAGCTGTATGTGGTGTTGTAATTAAAATTATATTGTGTTTTGAGTTGATATCTTTGGCCGACATCTGACACAAACAATGCTGCACTACATCCATTTCTTCCAAATTAAGAATCTCTGGTAGTAGTTTGTGGTTATTTGCAACTACAATGGATGCAACCTGAAGTAATTGTATTACCAGAAGCTTCGAAAACATCATATTGCTGAAACAGAACAAAGTAACTTCAAAATACATTCGTAATTTATAGATTAGGTTTTAGAACCATAAACTGAATCGTTGACTTAAAATAGGAAGAAACTCCATCTACCCTACACTTGAGAAAATCGAAATTATATATATATAACTTCACTAGCTCCGACAATTACAAACTCGATGCCTTGCTTACATGGAGTGTAGAAATATCCATACCAAATCATTTTTCTGATACGTATGCTTTTTATTTCTCTTTAAAGGTGGTGGAATTTCATTCTTTTTCAGAACAATTAAAAATTCAGAACCCCTATCTTAGAGCATTACAGGAAGAACATACCGGATTAGTAATGTGGAGAAAATACATATTTGTGAAGACATTAACTTGTCAGCTTTACAACCAGAGTAATACAATTTAAAAATGTACCTGGTACAGCAACGTATCTCTTGTATTTTAATTACATTACAGTTCAATCGCTATCTACATTGAGTGACTATGGCTTCTGAACAATACAGTGGCAAAATTTATGATATTCTACTAATAAACCATATATAGAGCCTATTTTATGATTTTAGCAACATCTTCCACTTCATGGGTATTTAGGGAAATGGGTATTTTGTGTCTTGTCAAAAAGAAAGGTCATTTTTCGCATTCCTCTTTGTAAGCGTGAACAATTAACAGATCAGTTAGTGACATTGATGAATCGAAAAAAGTTTGAGGTAATCTTTTATAAGGTAAGTGCACCGATTATGGCCTGGGTCCCCAATATGGCCCACACCCATATCTCTGTAGCTATACGTTGGCGCTACTAGACGTCATCATAAATTATATCTTCATGACAAGAGAAATCATTTTTGCGCGACTCGTTTGTTTGTGATTGGCGTGAGCGGCAGCAGCTCCAGTTCAAGTTGAATATTGAACAAAAAAATTGTTTCTCTTATTTGAGAATAGTAAGTAATGTTTCGTTTCAGTATCTATTGTTGAAAAGCTAACCAGCATAATGCATGGATAATGTAGCTATGTGAACATACGTGAACATAAAATGTGTGTGACGCAATGCATTGTATTGTGTAACTAGCAGATACCAGAAAAAAGTAAAGAGGTAAATAGTGCACAATATGGCCCACCGTCATATTGTGCAAAATGCATAATTGTTTAAAATGAAAGAATTGGGTATTTGAAATGTTTGTGCTGAACACTCATCATCATAATATTTGGTAATTAAAACAAAGATAATGCCAGGTAATAGGGAAGCTATCAGTTCCAATACAAATAATAAGATTAAAATCAAAACAAAGCAAGTGTCATCACGTTTAAAACGATCAGAATTTCAGCAACTGCTTATAATAGTCCTGAAGAACCGACACTGAGTTGCTCCAGGTCTTGTGAATCTTGCTTTCGCTACCTTTGTCAGGCAGACAGGGTTACAGATATGCATCTTTGCGTGTCGTAGCGCAAATACGTTCATGAAGAGTGTGTTGGAATCACCGCTAAAGATCACGGACCATTTCTTTGTCCCTCATGTGAGACGTGACGTTCTAAACTTCCTGTTCTGTTGTTTTTGATAAATTTTGGTATTTTGTATTAATTCTTGTTTTTGGAATGCTTTTGAAATAAATTATGTATGCTTGTAATGTATATATCTCAGTATGTAGCATATATGAGTAATACAGAACAATTACACATCACTTTTGCCATACGATCTTGTTTTCCATAGCGAACCATATTGGGAACACTATGATCCCAATATGCCCCACTCACAACATTTTAATTTTCGATTTATTACATTTTTATACGTCATTTCTAGGAAGCAGATTTATTTTTTCCTTTGTCCAAATAGTCTTCCAGATTGATGGTTCAGTCAATTCGCACGAATAAATATTTTTTTCTTAGTGAAAAAAATCACCAAAGTTAAGGTGGGCCATATTCGGGCCGCCCTCTACCTTATATAGCCCGAAATATGTGTGACATAAATTGCCATATTTTGTATATGGACACAAGGTAGCAGGGATCAATTTTGTGTCACATATATTTATAAAAGATTACCTCGATTTTTTTGTAATTTGTCTCTTTTGGCTTCTGAACTCCTCATATGTGCTTTACATTTCTTTCAGAAGCCACTACACAGATTCAAAAAATGGGGTGAAATAGACTACTTTGGCGAATATACTGGCGCTATGTGTCGAATGAACGAAGAGATGGATCATGTGGTAGGCGTACTCACATAGTAATTTCGAGGTCCCGAGTTCGAAGCCCGGAACCTCAACATCTTAATGATATCTCTTCTCTCGGCCATAGTCGACAAGAGCTGGGATAAAATATTGATAAGACAAGGGTTGATTCCTTCCCCAATTCTCCTTCTGCTCTCGTTAAGTACTACCTAATATTAAATAAATTCATGCGGGCGGAAGGCATTAAATAAATGAAAGCAAAAAAAAAAAAAACTTTCTTATTTGTGCGATCACTCCACAAATAAATTTTGAGTTCAACCGACAAATAACTTTGCGTCTCGTTAAATATATTTCATTATTAACTTTAGAATGAATTGAAAACGTTCTGATAATGCTTGAGATATAAAGGTGAACCGGGGCCGTGGTGGCCCAATGGTAGAGCAGTCACCTCTGGTACTAGGGATCGTCGGTTCGATTTCTACTCATATCATGTGGGTTTTGTAGTGGACAAACACTTTGTGCGTTGGGTTTCCTGTTGTGCTCCCGTTTCCTCAGGAATTATGAGAGCAAAATAATCCTGAAAGAAGTATACTGCAGAAACCTTACAACTTTACAAAAAGCAAGCAAATGTCGAGAATTGACAGACTTCAAACAATATGAATTAACTGGATGTATATTTTCGACACTTCACTCCTCAGATCGTGAATGAATTCAACATTTTAATGCTGCTTTTGTAAAACGAGATGCACACGTTACAGTTCTCGTACTTGAAATACAGGAATTATATTAATTTGCGTAATTGATTGAATCAATCAATTAATCGATTCTATAATGGTGGATTCTGTTATCCCTAAAATTCGTTTCATACATGCCCGTCGACTTAAAAAATAATTTATCCCAATTACCTTTTTCTGTTTTCGTTGATCTCCCGTGTAGAACACAACTAAAAGAACTCTAAAGTGATATTAAGTTTGGTGTGGTAGTCCATCTCTAATTGGACTATTACCACTAGTATATAAACATACGTCATTAAGCTTACTCGCCATGTATCGGTGCTGATGTTAGTGAATCTTGACTATTGAAGTCAGTCTTACATTGCTGTTACCTTTAAAAGCTTCTAATAGGCATGCTATTCATATTATTGGTATTATTCAAACATGTACATGGAGCCAAAGTGCTTTCTAAAATCCTTTAGGAATACTAAAATATTTTATGTTTTATCTCAGTATATTTCATTCTATCTATGTCTCATACATTAAGAATTATTTATTACACACTGTTGTAATACTATTTACTCATTCGCGATGACATCGTAATTCCAAATATTGAACTATACCCGTTAGTGGTCATAACACAATATTGCTCTTTAGATGATTGGTCGCCGTAACGTGTATCCTTCATTATTTGAAATCGATAGGTATGTTCGATGTTCGATAGGTATGTAGGATGACAAGGTCACTACGAACTGAATAAAATAGCTTGTCAATAACCTCTCCCCATATTCACATTAGTAGCCACTCCCTATAGCAACTCAGACGTGTTCTTTAGAATTTTTTTTATTTGGTTTGATTTATTTGACTGATAAAGTTAAGGCTATGTAGCCTTTTCTTCCACTTCCATTATTACCAGTAACATGATGAAGCATTAAACATTATACATCAATACATTTACAACTAGGATACAAATAATATTAAAAAATCTTATTCAACTCACACACGCACGCACACACTTACATGAATACTTAATCTTGGTTTGAAACATATTATATACTGCCGTCATACTCATACACCACAGCAACAACAAATATCAGTACATCCATAACCACGGGATTATAAGGGTTGGTTATTAAATTAAGCGAACTAAGAGCTTCCTTCAACCTTATGCCAGCTTTAATGTTGCGTTTAGAGTCAAGATTTGTATTAAAGTCTCCAATTATGATCATTTCGTCGTAGTTTGAGATATGCTTTGCTAGTTCTTCTTCGAGAAACATTTTATTTCGGGTGGTCCGTAAACAACAGCAACCATTAGCGTTTTACTTTTAACAGATACCTCAGTTACCAAGAACTCTATTCGGCCTGTGTATTGACAGGAAGACTCTGATATTATTTTGCATTTTAGTCCCTGTTTGACGTATAGCGGACACCCTTCCCTTCCCTGTCTACCCTAAATAAATTATAACCTGGTATATTCAGCAATGATGATGGAATCGATGATTTCGCCCAGGTCTCCGAAATTCCGATAACATGAACGTTAACGTTATTAAATATAGATAAAACCTCGTCAAAATGGCCGAGCAACGATTGGACATTAAAATGAACTACATTGAAATTAGACTCACACTTGTTAAAATTCTTTACCAGTACTGACCTACATTCCTCAAACCTACCGTCATGGGGACGTTTTCCCCGTGTGAAGGTCGCTGAAGCCTCTATCACAAAGGGGTTGTTTCTGAGAATATACAACAGCTTTTTCCAGCTCGCCGCTAGGGCGGTATTGCTGTTACTAAACAGGGTTGCCATATATGTTAATATTTACTGGAAGTTATAAACCTAAAAATTAATTTTAAAAAATCTTAGTCTATATTCTTACCTTCTTTTCGTTGCAGATTGCCACACCAATATTGTATACGACAAGGTCGTGCTGTATATTCATTTTGCTCCTAGATGTCAATGAGTTAATTACTTTACATCTTGAGTTGTGTTGATCCATTACAATAAAGGATACAAAAAAAAATCACCGAAACTCTCCAAACACACTACATTCACACATACAAAGTAGATTATAGAAAATACACAAACTCTCTCACTAAAATAATACATGCTTGGTATTTGATATCTGGTGTAGTAAAAAGTAATCTATTATTTTTGTATGACATTGAAGGCTTGACTTACCATAGTTAAAATGATCCGATAGGTCACATATGCGCCGTTCGATAACGTGATGCCATTTGGAAGGTAATATCATGATGCCTCTCTCATAGAAGCCCTTGGCCCAATTGGCAAACAATTAAGACAGTCGATTTTCACAAGCCTGTCTTGAAGCGAATTTTTCACCAGCAAACGTGTTCGCCATGGACAGGAACAGATGATAATCACTCGGTGCCAGGTACGGACTATAAGGTGGATGCATAAGAACCTCCCAACCAAGCTCCCGGAGCTTCTGGCGAGTCACTATCGATGTGTGTGGCCTGGCGTTGTCCTGGTGGAACACAATGCCTCTCCTATTGGCCAAAGCTGGGCGCTTCTGGGCGATTGCTGCCTTCAGACGGTCCAATTGTTGACAGTATAGTTCCGAGTTAAGGGTTTGGCCGTAGGGGAGCAGCTCATACTA
>JAGDQP010021473.1:6205-31698 GCA_022664845.1 Lepisma saccharinum
TACCTTTAGAAAACAAAATATCTTATCTCGAAAAAGAATTATCAAAATTTAAAAAGGTTGGTGAAAAATGTATCAAAAAATTTTCAAAAAGCCAACATGAATGCTTCTTAAGTCTCATGTAAGACCTGGGAAAATGATAATATTGCTAAAGCTGTTATAGTACGTGAACTATCGAAAAAGCGCTTTGATTATTTCAGAAGAGTTTTGTGTTATCCTCTCCCAATTCCCCGCACTTTGCACAGACGCCTTAGTGCGACATGTCCACCGGGTTTTATTAAATATCAGTTTGGAACTAATGACACACCAGACACAACAAAAGCTAATTGCAAATCATTTTGCCAATTAGCTCATGTTCCTTCTGTGTGTTAAACGCATGGGTGCAGCTTGTGTTCGTATGTATTATCCTATCCTCTTGCCCTCTTGACTGCGGCTGACGTCATACCAGCGAGACTCCAGACGACAAATATGCGCGTGGCACCTACCTTGCTTAAAACTGTATTCTCATGTAAGGTTAAGCAACAGATCCTATGAATGTTTAGCAACATGTGCTCGAGAGCAGTTGCACTTCCAATATGTAAACCCAACCCATATTAAAATTAGTCATGCACATTACGCTTCCAATTCTCAATACGTATCAGAACGTTGTATGTATAAATGTTACTTTCATCTTATTTATAATATTATGGTCTAACACTAGATTTAGTTTTCGAAAGGTAACAGTGTAAAATGCCTACAGGTTTCTAGATTATTCTATTATTATTATTATTATTATTATTTTAGTAGTCCTGAGTTTTCACAGATAGTGATATAGAAGATGAAATTAAAAAGTAATCTATTGTTCTTATAACTAGTTAATTACCCAAACTTCTGAGTTTCCAGCTGGCAGAATGCAAAAGGTCTAATTTAGAAATAAATTATATTTTACGTAAGGATAAGTATGTTTACATTATAGATATAACTAGTGTAATTTTTATATTCAACTTCAGCAATTCTTTTCGTTATCATAATTCTGGATGGCTGAAGTGGAAGTCTTTTTACGAGTTCTTTAAAAAAAAAACACACAGAATGAGTACTTCATGCGTTTTAGTAAAATAGGAATAAAAATGAAGGAAAAATTAACTGTAAAACATTAGAAGAAGGTTATTATATTTCTGCGATGTAAGCGATCAACATGGCGGCAGCAAATACTTGACCAGCATTAGACTTCTTGTTACGCTAAGAAAGAACTTTTACATTTCTGCGTGTGTGCGCAAATCACAGCGAAACTGAAAACAGACCTCCCAATACGGTAAAAGAAACTACTCGGTGTTTCTCGACGATTGTCTGCCGATAACGGTAAATACTGACATTTATCTTAAACATTACGGGATTTATCAAGTAACTTTTCCAAATGTCTAAATAGTGAGCACTAATTTGAGTTGCTATCGTTTTAAATGTAAACAGATTAATTACAAGTGTGATTGCAGAACGAACCTAATAAGATAGTTTGTAGGGGAATTTCCAAATAATATAGTTGTTCATA
Source organism: Lepisma saccharinum (assembly GCA_022664845.1). NCBI lineage: Eukaryota > Metazoa > Arthropoda > Insecta > Zygentoma > Lepismatidae > Lepisma > Lepisma saccharinum. The sequence continues at coordinate 7,728 of JAGDQP010021473.1, forward strand.
TCGGTTACTGCAAGAAATAAAGAAAAATTTCTGCAATCACCGCAAAAGTGTTTTCCTGCCTGTTCTACGAGAACAGAAAGTTCTGGGTGCAGATGCACAACACGAAAGCGTAATTATAATTAATTCATGAGCACTTGTAAATTGTGTGGACTTTAATCCATTAGGACGTTGTAGCAACCCATTTCCGCTTGGTCGCAACATATCTTAGCCTCTCCCCTTCTTTTGTGTGCCTTCTTTTTCTTTTTTGTTCGTGCTTGGTCGGCGATATTTTTCGTCTTCAGCTTTCTTCAGAGAGTTTTATTTGTCCATATGAAATGAAGATTAGCCATACAGAACATCCCTTTCATTGTTGTTTGGCAGGATTTTTATCCTTATTGTTTCTCCATTTTATTACTGAATATTTTTTTTGCATATTTTACTTCATTATTTTTTTCAACAATTTTTTCGTTGAAAATCTTCAAAAACAAACAAAAAAATCTGTTGTTGTTTTATTTTTCGTTGAAATTTTGGTGGTGAAATTAAACAACACCTTCTTTCGCTCCGGGTTGTCTGATTTGATTTTCTTCTCAGTCAGTAGTTAAAACATGGTCGTCGAGTAGGAAAGGCTGCTCAAAATTTACGCTGCCTCCGGAAGTTAAATAAAAGCAATATGATAATGCAGCTAATGTCCGGAAAGTTTATTAATATGTAGAGCAGCATCGACTAGTAAATAACTACAACTTTTGGGAGCTGTTTCTCTATATCTTTTATAAAAGAGGCTGTGAATCGAATGCTGCAGTTTGGCATCTTACACCCTCCAGATTGACCATGACCGGGAGTGGACGAGACGAAGCATCTTTATGGCAATCTGTTTGTGTGAAGTGGTGTTCATCAGTGTATGAGGTGATGTGTTGTGGTAAATGTGGTGTTCACTGGTTTTTCTTAAATAAATAAAAATATAATGTCAGTATGGTTGATACCCCCTTTTCTGTGTTTGTGTGTGTGTGTGCAAATAATTGATTTTTCTTCATATGAAATTGGTGTGTTTTTTCTGTGAAGTGATATGCACCGTAAGAATGTCTGCTTAATTTGATAGGCATCGGGGGTCGGTTATATAAATTCATGTATGTATGTTTAATGTCTTGAAATTCGTTTCTCTCCCAGAAATCCAAGTCTTTTTCACCTACGTTCAGATAAATAAATTCCAGCACATTAAAATGTTGGCTCAAATACGTTGAATATTTAACCTTGCACTATAGTTATTGCTCTGCTGTTGTGTTCTGCTTTCCTGCTACCTTTCAGAATGTACGTTACTTTTACATTCAGCATTTTTCTTTGCTCTTCCGAAAACTGGTATATGTAAAGATTGCACGAAATTTCTACAACCTGTCCGTTTTTGCTAACCGTGAGATTCAAAGTTTTCCCTAGGTTTTATTTTGGTATTTTGCAAAGTATAAACCTTCTCCGTTACGTATGCAAATCGTAAGTCAGTTCCCTCATGGAAACTCGTATTGTAAATTAATACCTAATCCAAACCTAGTACACTATGTTTGTATTATCAGTATTGAAGATTACGCTGAATGAAGTTTAAAAATAAAATTACATACGAAATGTTTTAGCAACGTTTTGAAATATCAAACTAAACTGTTACACAGTACCTACATTGTAAATAAAAATCTTTTCGTTGAAAGAATTGTTATTCTTCAGTAATTGTGGAAATTTTGACTTAACTGGGCTGAAGAATAGAATGTCTACCACATTTTGGAATATAAAAGTAACTTATTTCTTAAAAAAAAATAAGTATCTGAAACATTTTCTCTGTTCTCGGACAGAGCTTTTCTGCATATAATTAATTTACCCATTTGTTATGTGAAATTGACAGCATCTTGAATTCTCATTTTGATGTTCAAGAGATTTTCTTAGGAAACTTTCTTCTTTTTCAAGAAAATTCAGCAAACAGTCTTTTGCCTTGCGATTGTCATTTTAAGTAAAAATAAATTGAATTTTTACCGGTTTTTTCTTGTGTCAGGGGTTTCATTATGATGTAGGTAGATAGATTATCATCACTGTGGTATTACTGGAAAGAAATTTAAATATTTACTTTCACGATGTGCAATATTTCTTATAGTAAAAACTACTTCAGATTCTTGATATGCACTTTAGTTTGTACAGAAATCTAATTTTAAAAGAAAGATTTCGACATTGTAGACTTTTGCTGGTGAGTAATGCATTGGCGTAAAATATGAGCTTTTAGAATTTAGGAATAAATCAAAAGTAGGAGGATACAATGAAGTTGAGATAGTGATGGCTACTTTTGCGTTTTCAATAACTTGTATTCAATCAACCTAAACCTCAGAAATGTAGCAACGCCTAGCAATCGAGATTTAATCGTAGTCAGTAATGCCTGTGAATATTTTTATTGAATAAATACGTTTAGGGCTGCCGCCGTCTTCGCTTTCGATATGGCACTATTCTAGAGTTTTAAAATCAACTTTTTTCTATTCCTGAATTGAATTCAGCGCCATACGGAACCATGAAATAACAAAATAGGCGTTTTGGGGTTGAAGCTATCTTGGATTTCAGAATGCCATCGTCTTATATTTCATATGAAAAATGTTATCGATATTTCATATGATAAATGTTATCGAATTTAGAATCGTATTCATAACGTTTAGAGTACAGGAATCTTAAGTAAAAGGAAAATGGGATGCTATTTCATCATACATCGCTTTTAGTTTGCCTGACATTGAATTTTGGACTTTTCCCCTCAAAATCAAACTGAATTTCCTTCGGAAAATACAAATGAAGAGTAAGGGGGGCAAACAAGGAATGTTCATTTTCGGACTTTTTCGTGATGTGCTTTTTCTGTTTGTGAAACGTCCTACTATTAAACGGAATATTCCTTTCGTGCTGAAACGTAGAACTGTACATGGAAAAAGCGGCAAAAAGATTGGCGAACCAATGTCTTATGAGGTTTTTAAAATTAAAATAGGTTTTCCTTGGGAAAGCATTTTTGTCACATTCCTTGTTTTTGCCCCTTACCTACCATTCAAATATGAAATTTATGAAAATTGGACTTCTATTGAGCTTTCTTGTGAAATTATCTCAAATATCCATACCCTCAATCTCAGTACAAGTTGAGTGGAAATTCGCACCCACTGAGAATACCATGTTATTCCTTAGCTAATTCTAAACAAGATTACTCTCTGCAAAATGTTCTTAGGATACTCACCCAAACATCCAGATGCCAAAAATTCAGATCGTAACCAAACTTAGTATATCGATTAGTAAGGTATCTACAAAAATCCTACAATATATTTTCTAGAACCTGCCGTTCAGTAGGAAAGGAGAAAATGATAGTTAATGAGCGAAATCTGACCTACAGAAAATAGAAGCATTACTCTAAATATTCAAGTAGCACTGATGGAGCAAGAGATAGAGCGTTAGACACGAAGATTAAGGTAGTAAAAATGGCGGAAGCCGTCATCAGTTGAGCACAGGGATTGGAGATAAGATAAAATAATTTTATTTGTAAAGACGCTTCTACCAAATAGAAAATTTACATGTGGAATTGAATGTTAACAGCACTTTCATGTATGACCACAGCTAACCGGGGGCTGCGTCCCCCACGGCTGACACCGCCCAGCTCACTTCCGACGCACCGTGTCCCTCTTCCATGCCTCGCTTCTCTCGGTGACCTGATTTATTGATACACATCCTAGCTTTCAGTAGCCTCTCAAGCAATTATTAATAATAAATATGAACGTATAAAAATATATTTTGAAAGAAAAAATCTTAACCCGCCGCGATTCGAACGCGGTTTCATTATTTCGTCAGCACTACTACTGCACCACGCCAGGAACTTGCAATCGGTGGTTTCGCCGTTGTATTTACAGTGCACGTGTTACATAAGAACCCAAGTGACGTTTTTTATGATGACGACTTCCGCCGTTTTTACTATTTTAATCGCCATCTGAGCGTTAGCTTACAGTGCGAGAAGTCCAGGGTTCGAGTCCAGTCGCGACGTGAATTTCTTTTTTTATTTTTTCCGTAGCATCTGTGCAACTGTTATATTCTACAATATGCTTTCGACAGGTAAAAAAAATGGTATTTCTTTATAGCTTTTTATATTTTCATTTTTATTTTTACATTGTTATTTAAAATCTGCGAAATTATCTGCAACAATAATTATTGTGTGTTCACATAAAGAACATAAACATTGTGAATAAATAAAGGGTTGCATTATACACGGGGAATTATTATTATTGATTCGGTAATTGCAATGTAACCGTTTATTTATTCTTATTTTCATATCGTTTCTCTTATTTATGTGAACAGGTTTGTTCTAGGTAAATTAGTAGATTTTAAATAAATGGTACAAAAAAGAAAATACAAATGAAAAAACAAAAAGCTATAAAACAATAACTGAATTTACATGTCAAAAGCATATTGTTATGTATAGCATTTGCACAGATGCAACAGAAAAGTAAAAAAAACTAAAAATACGTCGCGAGCAGGGCTTAAAGTCCGGACTTTTCCTACCGTAAGCTAACGCTCTAACTTTTGTTCCACCAAATCTGCTGGAAGGAACGTTTACAGTAATGCTTCTACTACTCTCCGCACGTTAGATATCTCTCATTAATTATCATTTACACATTTCCCACTGAAGGGCAGGTTCTAGAAAAACAATGCAGGATTTTCCTTAGATACCCTATCGATACACAAAGTTTGGTTACGATCTTAATTTTTAACATCTGGATGTTTTGGTGCCAATTAATTAAAGGGAAAATTTTGTTGATTGACAACAAGGTAAAGCGTATAACAACTAATGGTGTATCAGCGAGACTTCTCCGACTACGTAACAGGGAGACTGTAGGCTTCCGGCCTACCAATTTTCAGACCTTAGTCCAATATCGGATAGTAAGAAGCCTTCGTAGCCCTAGTAGTTCCTCAATTTAAACTTGTCAAGAGACTGACTAACGGACGCCTTAAATTCATTTATGTAAGGCTGCAACTAAAGCCTCAAAAGAATAAACATGAATAATGACGACATTCATAAAGTAAAGAGACGGATATCCAAGGATTAGCCATCTTGGAACTTCACATATCAGCCAAGTTGTCTACAGTATTGGTTAACTCATGTAATCGGGAGAATTAGCCTGTGTGTATAAAGCAATTGAGCCCCTCCATTTTCTTCTTTCATGCGATTACAACCGAATGCCAATCTACAGTGTGGCCAGAAAGTCACTTTACACCTGAACTAAATGCGTGTCACAGTGTAAGATAGTAAGATATTTAAGACTTGAACCTCCCATCCCGATCATTGATATGGCAAGAGTGCTCCTCACGTGAATTGCAACCTGATTGCCGCGTAACTGCCACGTGACTGCCCAGGGAGGAGAATAAAGTATGTGCGTTGACCAGCTCATTGTCTCGCCTTTCTGTGTTTGGTGAAGAGCAATGGCAGATGCCAGCGACTTCACTTTGGAGGAGCACTTAGTAACAAGTGTGTGGGCCCATGAACGGAAGCACAACAACGAAAATATGACACAGGTGATGGTAGGGTTCGTGAACGGTTCGGTAAGGAGCCACCAACTCGTCAGACTTTGATCACGTGGGAGAAGAAAGTTTTTCGCCTGGGAAGTATTCTGGATGCCACCCTACAAGTTGACCAGAAAGCGTGCTGCAGAACTTGGAATCAAAAGGAGCACAACGCAATTCCACATCAAAATGGACTTGGGCCTGCAAGCATTCCGGTCAATGGCCATCAATGAACTAACGGACGATGACTTAAACCACCGGCAGGAAGCATGCAGGATCTTGTTGGAGGCCTTCCCCACCATTTCTGCTCGGAAGTGCATTCTTTTCTCTGATGAATGTGCAATTTATCGGGATTCGCGGGATAGGAACATCTTCATATGGGAAAGGAAAAGCCACATTTTTACCAAGAAATTGAGAACAATCCGCACGTCATGCTTTGGGCGGGGATGACTGAAGAGCTGTGGCATATCTGCACCATCGGGGTGCAGTCGACGGAAAGTCCGGCTACGATAAAGGAGGCGCAGCCCCCCAAACTCCCAAAGTTAGGGGCGTAGTCCGCCACGGGTAAGTGAGTATTGGTGAAAGTCCCGATGACTGTTGCGAACATACACCAACGGGCGGGCAAATCAACTAGTACTGATAAAGTATAATTTGGTATTTTAATGAAATCTCATATGCACAAGATTCATTTATGTCTTGTAATTTACTAAATTAAGGAAACAAAAACGAAAAATACACGTAAAAGTGTAGAACAAGCTCACTCAAAACTAAAACATGAGAACTAAATAATAACACAAAAAATAAAAACCGATTTAACAAATAAAAAGTTTAAATGCGTTTACAGGGGTTCGTACCTAATCGTAATATCAATCTAGATACAGGAATTGACTGTTGAAAGGTCTAACAGTTTTGAGCCTTTCGTGTGGGCGTCAACGCGAAACATTACGTCACAGATTATCAGCTTGTGTTGTTAGCGAGGCAGCGAGTCAATCAACTGTGGCAAATGTTTTCTTGTCCAAGTCTAGCCAAGTATTATCGTTTGAGAATTTTTGTGATTCAAGACCGTATGAGTCATGTTGCCAATAATACGGTACTCCACAATATACTAAAGATACTGTATAATTTGCCGAAAATGACGAGAAATTATGAATGAAATTCATTTGTAAAATTTTGCGATGTTCGTTGGTGAATGGTTTGCTTAAAACCAACAAAATAATATTAAATATTCATCAACACAAAAGTATTTTGCACAGTTGTGAAGAAAAAATATAATATGTGACGTCTTTATCGAGGATCTGAGTATGATACTGAACCAAATATTAATTAGTATTTCAAGAAAATCTAAAGTTCAAGCTTAATTAAAGCTTTTTCATTCAAAATTTAATTTTCTTTATCTTTTATCTAAACAAAGAAATCCATCCTTTAAAATACACTTGAAGTGAAATAAAAGGATTATTTAAAGGAATTTAGGAGAATTAATGTGGTAATAGCGGCGATCCGTTTCAGGTTTAAGCACCAAGTGCTGTGAATCCTTACTCAACCACTCTGTCCGTCTCTCGACAACTTCCAACTCAGAAACTACTAAGACAACATAAAGCATGATGCCACACTGCCTCCTGCCAAGCAATGTTGGGAGTTATTTGAGAAAAAAAGTTAAGTGAACAGATTGACAACTTCTTTGTAGCAATAAAGGTACATCTGCTGTCTTGTTAACAATTTGCCGGGACAACGGGACACATGACAAAAAAGGATAGTCTCGTTAAAAACAGGACGTCCAGTCATCCTACTATAAAGGCCCGAAGCGGCATGAATAAAATTTAATTCAATAAATTCATAGAGAGAATACATTTAAACGCATATTTCTCTTGCTTCATTGAAATCAGCAGACAACAGGTTCGCTTTTCTGACGATTTTCCCCTCACTCGTAACGTAATAAAAATCGTCCTATCAACAGTTAGTTAATACTAAGGATAATATAATTTAAGTAAATTAATCACGCCGTTTTTAATTCCGGAAAAAAATATTCAGGGCGGAAAGGCGACTAGAACTGATAACCCTTTGCTTCGCGGTTGGGAAGGTTAACCACTACACCACAGAGGGCGCTGCTCTATCGTACTTTCATCAGCGTTTATTAGCACAGCATTGAATGACATTCTTCACTTCGAAATTTCAAACCAATATTGTGTCTTTCTTCTCGCCTTCTCGTGGATATAATAGCTTATGCTACATGATTATGCAATGCATATGTTGTATCTGTAACTTTTGTTTGCGTAACGTTTTATTTGAAAGCACATTGTCTGTAATCTCAGTTGCTGGCAATACTAAAGATATACACTGTTTCATAGAGCCAAGAGAAATATCCCTTCTTTCCTCTGAATCCCCGTCAATTTCCGTATGTTGCCAAATCTCTCACTTTTGGACTTAAATTTTTTCGATCATTTCTTCATGTTTCTGTTTTCTCGTTAAAATTTAATTATTTATTAATATTTTTGTGACAAAATTTCAGGAAATATTCGTCTTTACATACTTCACGTGTTTAACAATTAAGCGAACGCCAGAATTCAAGGAGAAAAATATTATTTGTCAAAAACTGTCAAATAAAGACATGCGAAAAAAATGTTGAGCATGAGTGTACATGCAGCGAAACACAAATGGTAAAAACGATTCATAGAGTAACAGATACTGAACAATATAGTACCAGAACTGAACGATGTTTGACTGAACTCCAACAAAACATGTCTGATGCCAGTTACTATTCTATTATGCAAACTGTTACTAAACATTAACAGTAACAGGCAGCAAATGCGTAATGAGGTGAACGTAACTGGGCGGTTATAGTTGCTGCAGTCATACATCCAGTGGAAAGTATATTCACTGAATGTCTTGCAAATTGGCAGCCAGTTTGCTTGAGAAATGTCGTCGACCAGAACAGTAAAGTAAACGTCATTATGATACTCTTGAGATGTCTCACTTCTGTAAAATCACGAATCAATCATCTTCATAGCTCTATTCTAACACAGGATCAATCAATAAAATTTCCACGTTTCGAATAATTAAAGTCTACATAAATGGCTTTCCTCCAGAAACTGTTTTCGTAACGTAAAAGGACTATAAAATGTTCTACGTTCAACAGAAGAAACGGTGGAATAAGGGTGAACAAGCAAATCTGAAGGTCGTGAGTTCGAACGCCACTCCAGACCTCTCATTTTTCGCTAGTCAATACTGTTTTACTATATGCGTCCAGTAACAGGCACTATAACATCTTGTACACTCCTTACTTGAACATTTGACTGCCTGCAACTGAACGTTCAGTGACTTTTTCCTCCGTGTGGTAAAGGCTTCTTGTGTGTTATGCCACGGTTATACCCTAGACCAGTATTTCCCAACCTTTTGCAGGCTGCGGACCTCTTGATTTATTACTTGTTTCTTTGCGGACCCCTGCTCCTCCAACCAAAGAAAATATTGCACATAAAGTATCAATAGATCTATAGTTTTAAAAAAGACGTACAATTACAATACATGAAAGTACAATTGAGTACATTTTACCAGCAATACTTCAATTCTCGAATTAATAGCAATAATAATAAAAAGTATTGAGTTTGTTTGCCTACTATTCTTCAATGTGATGGCTGACATTGTTTTGCGTCCGTCAACTTTTTTATATCTTGCTTCAAAGCAGATACTTTCAGCGCAGATCTGTTTCGATATAAAGTCTCTTTTAGTACTTATTTTTCATACAAACAAGTACAGATAATGTTGACTCGCACAAGTAGTCGCGAAAGAGATGAGATGTGACAATCCCTTTCTCGAAATATCACTATACAAAGACGGCGGATAAAACCAAAAGTCTACCATTACTAGCAAACGCAAACTGGGAAACAACAACTTCAAGGAGGAATAGCAGGACAACTTAATAAGCTGGTCTTCTTCATTTAGTGACAGCTCAGTCATTGTTTAGAAAAGGGTTTTTTCGTTCAATTGTTTTTCTCGTAGGAGACCGGAATAGGTAAGCTCTCAGCTGGGAACCCAAATAAAGCAAATGCTCCTTCATGCTCCCAGATTTCTTTTCGGAAGTTTTGTTTCACTTGCCGATAGAAATTCGTTGAGCGTTGGAATGGAATCGTATTCCTTACTGTCGATTCGGGGACGAAAATTGTAGCTATTTTCTTTTCTTTTCTTTTTTTCACTAAAAATACAACGACACTGGAGCCTTGAATTTAATGTATTCAGAAATGAGAAAATATCTTACGAATAAGGAATTGTCGAAAACCAAGAAAAATCACTTAAGTAGTGCTTTAGTTTTGGTTGCAATTTCGAATCAACCCGAAAAGTCTCTCCTTATCAAGTAGCTCAAATATGCGAGTCAGGACTTTTCCACGAGATAGCCAGCGTACCTGAAAACGTAATGTTCATGATCTCTTCCCGTTTTGTTGCATAATGCAGTGAAAATTTTGGAGTTAATAGGAAGGTTCTGGCGATAATTAAGGGGACTACAGGTGGTGGTGAGGTTAAAGGTCTTCATGTTTCTGTCGTCAAGTGCACTTCCCTTTTACTTCTCTCCAGCTTCAACAAAAGAGTTTGGATGAATCGCCACTCACGACAAAACCCATAAAAAATATCGAAAAACAGTTACCAGAAATTCAGACTATTTCCTTGGTTTCATTTATGGTGCACGACCTACACAGGGTTTATAAACCAAGAAATCTTTGGGGAAAGACAATATCTAAAATGAAGAAGGCCACATCCAGGAGCTGTTAGTGGCTATATTAGCTGTTCTATTTCTTTTTAATTCAAGTTTCTAGTGAAAATTCAACTTGAGGATAAATGATCATATGAAACGTAGAGGGAAAAAAGGGGGAATATGCACCTGTTTTTTTTAAAATGAATTTGTACTCGTAACAAATACTACACATAGGGTGAAGTGAATAAAAAGAACCAAATACTCGAAAATGTTTACTCGCGAGTAAAGTATTCTTTCGCCTATCAGGTGAACATAAGTTTGCTTTTACTCAAAAGTATTTTCTTGTATCAACTGAGTATTTTCTTGTATCAATTACTTACAACTTATTTTTATTCACTCTTATTTAAGTAATTGCTTCAAAGTTCTGACTTTACTTACCACAGAAGCATTTACTTTCAAATCGCAAGTATTTACTCCTGATGGAAAGTATACTCTTCTTTTCTTCAGTTAGTTCCAAGTATTTACTTAAAAATAGACATTTACTCGTTTTTATTCACTTCACCCAATGACAGTTTCGATCCAAAAGTTCAAAAAACACCAAGTTCTAGCGGTTTTAAGAATATGAAATACATTGGAAGTAAATGGGATAGTTGCACTTTAAAATGCGTTCTTGTATATCCCCCTTCTTTCCCTGTACGCTCCATATCAGTCGCTTCTAAATGTTATTGTTCGTTCATTTTATTTATTGTATCGGTTTTGGTTTGTTTAGTTTGGTTTTAACTTGACTTTCGTAGTAAACACTATCGTGTTTTAAAAATATTTATAAAAGGAAATTGTATCGTTACATGAAAAAGTATTGCGGCCCCCTTACATGCTTGTCGCGGACCCCAGGTTGGGAAACACTGCCCAATGGTAATACACACGCGCCGCGAATGGCGCATGGGTGTGTGTGTGTGTGTGTGTGGAGGCATGGGCGTCGCTAAAGAGGGGCCGGCGGGGCCTTACTCACTGCCCCCTCCCCCCCCCCCACACACACACCTCTGATAAAACTTTTTTTAAAATAGCATTGGTAATTCTGTCACAAATGTATTGTAAATGTCCACAATTTATTTCCCATATGTTTTTAAAAAAATAACCTTATTTTGAAGTACGAGTTACTGCAATATTTCCACATAAATTTACAAAATATAGTAAACAGTAAACCTTTTCTGCTCAACGTGGAAACGAATTTAACAATACGAAATTATCCAAATGAATAAATAATAGAAAGTAATCTGTTGTAAAATGAAGATTACCAAAGCAATTCTGCGCCTTCTGAGACTTCAATTTGTAGTTTGCTTTTAAAGGGGAAGCAAATGTGAGCAGATGTTTAGTTTCGGTAATTGCGTTTCGGCCGAAGGTGATGCGATTGTATGCAATATGAATGATCAGTTCCTCAAAACAATTAGATCCGTAGTCCCAAATCAAACATAGTACAGGTAATACCAGAATACGCGATTTTACTATTGCACCAACTGATATTCGCGATTTTTCGTTAAGCCATGACACTGCCGGATGCAACCCTGATCATTGAGGTAATATGGCTACCAAACTTTGCTGTAAAACCGCTTTCGATCAGAACCCTAGGAATATTTTGTAATCGTTATTAACACTGAACAGATAAATTTAGGTTAGGTTAGATTTGGTTCGGGTAGCAATGCGTATGGTTAATTAGACTGTAGAAACAGATATAGAAACTGAAATGCGATTCAATGCTCCTCAGTTGAACTTTCTGTATAGGAGCATAGTAAAGTCTGAGTGAAGGAATATACATCTGTATTGTATGCTAATTAAGGAATAAAATATCTTTGAATAGACAGTTTTCATAACAATGACATACAAGTCCCAGTGTTTGTTTCATATAGGTTTTAAAGTAGTCTGAAATCGTTTCGACGTAAGGTCATAAATAACAGATTTTCACAGGCGTGGTTAAGAATACTTTTCAACAACTGGCCATTAAGAAGTGATTTCCGGAACCCCTACATTCGAATCAAAGAGTCAAGTAAAGATCTACAGGGTGTCCTATTATCCAGATTTCCTATGGGAATCCCTTTTCTATTATGAAAGTTTGTTTTTCACAAGTCAACAAACGAGACTGTTCACTGTCAAACCTTTTCATGGTGGCAGGACTAGAACTTCAATCGTTTGGGGCTGTTTCGCACTAATGCAGTACATTTAAACGCTTATGGCTTGGTACAAAATAAACCGTGATAAACATTTATTTGTGTGTTGTAAAGGTTACTTTCAAGGTCTCTAGGTGCTAAAAATATGAATCAGGAGACAAGTTACCAAAGAAACTGGCTGTTCAGAAAACACTGACAAAAAAGGAAATGAAAATATTAGATTCCATCTTATCGAAATACTGTATGTCCAAGTCAGTTTTTCTTCCTAATTGCTAACCGAGTTGACATTGTACGATCATAGTATAAAAATTAAGAACAATATTTAAGGAAACATTGAAAGCCAAAAGTGTCTTTGCATTATTCAAGTTGAACACAACAATAATTAAAAGAATAATAAATCAGAAAGCGAGGCGCGCTGGCTGGAAGTATAAAATCGGAACTAATTTGGATGACGATGATGAAGCATATTCTGAAGTTGAAGAATTATTATTTACATCCAAGCTTTGTTCCGTTTAAACTGTTGAGGAACTGAGTAGGAGATTCGTAAATAATGAAGACATTCTTAGAGGAATGATAGCCTTCGATCCTAAAAATGAATAATTTCTTAAGCTAAATATTATTAGATCTATTGCATTGCATTATTTCACGGAGATAGAACATCTACAAACAGAGTTAAATCTGTTGCACACTCATGAATAAATTAGTGGTGTGAAGATAGAAACAATTTCAAATCTTGCTGAGATGCTAGAAGTACAGAATGGCTTTTCAGAAAGTGCAATGTGTCCAAAACTGTTCTTATCGTTTTTGACGTCGCACTGAAAGACGTGTTCACTAATACGAAAAAATCCCTTTCGGCAGGCCTACAGGCTGAGGTAGATTTCGAAGTTCTTGACGTTTTGGACATCGCATGGAAAGACGATCTCTGATACAAAAGTAAGTGTTTCTTCAGGTGCTGGACAAGCGATCGGGGTAGGAGTGGGAACATTGACCAAAACAGGCACTTTGCACATTCACATAAGTCATAGCTCGAGTAGTGGGGAAGACAAATGAAGGTGTCGAAGCATCTCGTTCCGAGTTTCAGCTTTATAACTTTAATTTACGGTGGGCTTGTACGCAACCGAATCAAGTCACCAAATACATCAAGCCTTTGAGAATAATGCTGTGAATGAAAGCATCGCAGGCATTGGTTTAAGAAATTCTGGTAGGGAGATTTGTCCCTGTGTGATGAACCCCGCAGTGGTCATCCACATGCTCTGGATGACGCGGCCTGCAGACAGCCATAGAGCAGGGCAGTAGCCAAGCGTGTGGTGAGCTTGCCCATCGCTTCCAGGTTCTGATGAAATAGTCAGACTACACCTGTCCTGCATATGGAAGGCGTACAAGTTGAACAAGTTGGTACACCACACACTGTCGGAAGCCTACAAGCACCAAAAAGCGACAGCTTGTTTGTCCTTGCTTTCTCGGCACCGTAACACACACATTCGATAGAGTGCTCACCAGTGACAAAAAGTGGGACCTGTATGAGACTCCCAAGCATGCCACAAGGCCATCTCTACAACCACCCAAGATCATGCTCTAATAAGAATTATAAGATGGACTAGTCGCCAAGTGATGCACTACGAGCTGCTACTATCATGTCAAACCTGCATTTTCAGCAGTTGGAACTGCTGCAGTCAAGCTCCTCAGCTGCATAATACACTACTCTGAAATCTGACCTCTGAAATATTACTAACTTCTCTGAAGCTAATAAAACGTTTCAACCTCAGTATATGAACATAATGAACAATTACAAGCCTTCCATAGTTCACAACTTCCCTGGAAATGGCGTTAATTCTACGAAGATCGTATGTAGGTAAACAAATAAAGACACAATTTCCTTTTTCATACTGCAATGCCATTCTTATTTTAAACTTCATAACAATGTTTCAAACGTCGCATGGTTTCATAGTAGTCAATACTCCCCCCCCCCCTCCCCCCCAAAAAACCTAGCTTTCTGACGTTTGACCTGTTGTGGTATTTATGACCTTTCATTTTTGCTGAAAAGAAACCTTCATTCGGTCCTTTATTTGTGTATTCGTGGTCATCTTCATTGATAGAATTACTGTTGTACTTTAAGCTGTTGCAAGGAGCGTGTAATTCCTAAAAAGTCATAGATGATCTGCTGAGGGTCACGGGGTCAAGTTTTGGATACTCGTAAGTCATTTGCCACTTTTAATTTTAAATTTTATAGGAACTCAAATTTATTGTTTCAAAAGTCTTTGACAGTCGTCATTATCTGAAATACGACACTTAGGCTCCGTGGTCTTTGACCTCTTTGACATTTCTCACCTTTCAGTTTTGCTGAAATGAAATCTTCGGTCGATCCTCTATTTGTGTATTCGTTGTCGCCTTTATCGATATAATTAATATTGCTCGATAAGTTGTTGAAAGGAGCGCTAATCTCGCAAAAGTCACAGGTGACCTTCTAGAGAAAACAGGGTCACAGTTGGCCACATCTCTCATTAGCACATTACTTAGCATCAGAAGTTATGCAGCCGGCCGAGCGGTCTGCGGCGGTAGGCCATCGGCTCGAAGGTCCCGGGTTCGAGTATCGGCAGGGGCATGGGTATGGATTTTAACAGCTAAAGGCGAATCGTGACGGGCCGAAGTCCAAAGTTACTAGACTGGCCTATATAAAAATAGTTTACGAAAGTTTCCCAGAAGTTATGCACATGTACCAATTTTTGTTACCAGAGATCAATATTCAAAATAATGGCATATGAGACCACCATTTAACATTGAAATCCCATAAGAACCACATTTTAACCTTGTATCTCATCAGTCCGTTGTACCCGTGGCCTCGTTTTGCTCTCAAACAAAACTTCAGACCTTCATCTAAACTCCCTCCAAATTTGGTTGTCCTAGCTCTTCTCATTTCTGTGTACTGGAACAATGAAATTTACACACGAATTTTGGGATAGTCTGTATATATATATATATATATATATATAAATATACGCAAAGAGGGAGACTACACACAGCCTAAAAACTTAATACTGCTTTAAATGGCAAAATTTCCATGTGTTCGTTCATTAAATTGGTTTTGGATTTTGCTAGAATTTGAATGATAGGATGATACTCCAGAAATCATTCCATTTCTGTAACTACCTCGAAACCCACGTCCCACCGAGAGCCGAAGATAAGTTTGATTTGTAAAATGTTTACGTTCACTTCTCCATCGATGAATGAATTTTCGAATTTCAGAATTAAATTACAAGTAACTTCATTCGTTTCCACAAATCATAATTTAGTCGTTTATAGTTCACACAGTTCTGAAAGGGATACGTGAGGAACTAGAAACGCGCAGGAAGTGGATTCAAAATGCATTGGACTTCAGTTAATTTTCCTCTCTACCAATGTTAATACACGTTGGTGACATTCAGGTCAGAGCTGAAACACTTTCACTCACCCGAACACATGTGACCCGGTCCGAAAGTTGATCCGATATGGAAAATATAATGAGCAGGGTATTTTCGGCGTATTTATCGTACTCTGGGCGTAACACCTCCGGTCCCGGTCACAGCACACCCGAAAGAAACATTATTCAAACGTAATGAAATCACTGAAAACTCTGCATACACCCGCTGACCCGTTTCAGCTCTGACTCAGGCCAATGGTCTAGTGGCGACGGTACAAGACTTCGAATTGGCATTAAACAGGAAGCGCGTGTTCAGATCCTCTTACATTATTATTATTATTATTCGATTTAGATATTACCTTAGTCACACAATGCCTTGAATTATCGTTACGGGTAAAGGCACTTTTAATTTCTTCTCACAAGGACCCAGTAAAAAGTTATATGTAATGTAGTCTCCAGCAATGTAGCCTCTAGTCTAACAGGTAAAGCCTAAAAGCTTTAAGAGGTATATTAAATATTGATGGTCTTTAGACATCTCTGGCTCATGTCAAAACAGGACTGGAGTGGGGAAGGAAGTCGGTAGAACCTGGTTGTAGTGGTTGACGGTATCATCCCAGTGTAGCAGGAATCTTACGCCGCCATGTTTTTTTACCCCCACACGTCAAATTTCACTAGGAAAATATTACCCCACTTAAAAGCATAGGGAAAATACTCCCCTTGTCGGATTTTATAATTTACAACGAATTTCCCTAGGAAAATACTCCCTTGTCAGCTTTTATAATTTACAAAGAAACAAGATGTGATTATTCGATATAAAGTTACTATTAGTAATTAACATTATTCAAGGATTTGGGTGACAACTGAGTGGTAAAATTTTCCTATGAAAATATTACTCCCCTGTCGTCACTCAAACCCTTGAAAACCCTTAATTACTAATAGTAACTATACATCGAATAGTCACATCTTGCTCCTTTGTAAATTATAAAAGCCGATACGGGGATAATATTTTCCTAGGGAAATTTGACCCCCTCTGTCGTCACCCAAATCCCTGAATAATGTTAATTACTAATAGTAACTATATATCGAATAATCACATTTTGTTCCTTTGTAAATTATAAAAGCCGACGAGGGGGGTATTTTTTCCTACGCTTTAAAGTGGGGTAATATTTTCTTTGTGAAATTTGACGTGTGGGGTAAAAAACATGGTGGGATCAATTTTCCTGCAACAAGCACTAAACTGATGTGACTCAGGAAAATCCTTACAAAACCCCAGACAGGATTCCCGGTCGTTGGATCCGAATGCAATGCTCTATCAACTAAGCCACGACTGCTCGGTCCCAAAAATGTACAGTGTCCTTTGTTTGAATCAACTTACATTATGAGCATCGCTACAATAAACAACTTGGATGATTAATAAATCTAAATCTTCCAACACCCTTCTATCAATTAGTCAATACTACAGCACTGACTGGTATCTGTCATTCCACAAGAAAACAATAAATGATCAGTAACTATTTTACTCTTAAAATTATGCACACACTAACAATTCAAGTTATTATTTTTGTTTTAAATATATCGCCAGATAATGCTCACAGTTTTTACATTCTTTTTTTAGTTCACAATGGTTCGTGATGTCCTAAAATCTTGCAACGTTAATTTAACTCATTTCCTGACGTCAAAGCATGAGGAAATTTTGCACTGCGACGTAAGTCGGTGACAATACAATATTCCATTGACACTTTCATATATTTCTATATTTTAAAGCATGTTTTTTTTTTTTAATATGGACTTCTTTATCCTAAAATAAATACTAGCCTGCAATGATGTTGGGTTTTGACTAGTTGCAGAACACTAGGATTTGGATCACGTAACATTAGCTTGAGAAAAAGTATCCAAGAACGAAATAACTCGAAAAAATTGTTTAGAAAAACTTTTTAAAGACATACTTTTCTTAAACAGTTCATACTCAAAAGTAAAAAAAAAAAAAAACATGTTTATGCATAGCTAAAAAGGAAAGCACGTGTGGGGCTCGCCAGTTCAAGAACTTATAAAGTGACTGTATATGAGAGCGCACCTTATGTTTTTCTTACTGGTCTGCATAAGCAAAATTATTTTTTACTTTTGAGTACGAAATATTTAAGAAAAGTATGTCTTGGAAAAAAAAATCTTTTTCTTTTGTTTAGCTGCTTATAACGATGTTGCTGCTTTAAAGAAAAAATAAACTGCACTTAAAAAAGAGATTCAGGATAATGAACTTTCATTAGTGGATTTTAGTTTTATGTGCCATTTAGTAACTATGGACTCCAGCCTGTCACGATGACATGGATGCAATGCAGTTAAAATCCATGCCGCACGCGGGATTTGAAGCTCGAACCCACAAT
Source organism: Lepisma saccharinum (assembly GCA_022664845.1). Lineage (NCBI taxonomy): Eukaryota > Metazoa > Arthropoda > Insecta > Zygentoma > Lepismatidae > Lepisma > Lepisma saccharinum. The sequence goes on from JAGDQP010021473.1 coordinate 25,869, forward strand.
TCCATGAACAGCGACCCAACGCACTGCAACCGAGGTCGGCTAAAAGAAATGCAGCTTTTCACGGTAAGCCTTGACAGCAACAGCGAAACACTCTGTACAGCATATTATTGACTAATAATACTTATTAGCAGCAGTAGTAGTAATGCCAAGCTGTTCACAGGACGTAAATAAATATTATTATTTCGCTCTAGATATTTATGAATCTGTATGTTTAGAATTCTGTACCACGTATTATCCTGTATTAGTGTGTTGTATTCGGCAAAGAAGCTGTTCACAACTCATTATTATTATTATTATTATTATTATTGGTCAGAAGCCATTTGGAATATGCAAGTGTAGTGTGAAACTCTAATCGAAAATATTTAATTAATAAAATAAAGACAATTCAGAATAATTTCTTGGCATGGCTTAAACGGAAATTTAAATATACTTTTGAATGTATTTCTGTAAGCGAAATGAGAACTATGTTGGGAATATTGAATCTGAAAAATCGCAGATTGCTATTTGATGCTCTTACAGGAAAACAAGGATTTATTAACACTATAAATATAAAGGTTCCTATGCACCTTTCAAGGAAAATTAAACTCTTTAGTCCTGTTTACCATTGCAGAAATATGTATTGGATTAGTAAATTCAAGTTTTGTAAACTTTTTGTTTTGGTGAGAGAAGTGATGGCTTTTTATTAAATCTAACCTTGTCTTTATCTTGAACCTTCTGTATGGTATTTTATTGTTGAATAGTATTATCGATGTGTTTTCTTGCATGATTTGTGATTATTTCCTTTTTATATTGTATTCATGTATTTTATGTATTAATGGTTTGTCATGGGAGACATGTATTGGCCTATATGCTATATTGTCATTTTTATACGCCCAAATAAATTCAAATTCAAATTATTATTATTATTATGCACCATCATAATGGAAAGTCCGAATTTATCCTAACCTTCTGAGTGTGATTCAAGATTTATCTCGTGTGGACTCTCCAACATGATCTACTTGTGCTGCTACACAACATTGACAGGCGAAATATTTTCTCTGTTATTCATGATGTACGCACGCAAGCGTGGTGAGAGGTTACACCCCAAGTGATGACAATACTAGACAGTGTGACGACGCTGAAACAGCGATATGAGCAAACTTCTTCCTATTCAATCTATTTAAATACTTCCTTCTAGCTTCGCAAGTCAATAAACACATTCCTTGACGAAGGTTAAGGCAACAAGGGAAAAGAAAATCAATACTCACCACTTAGAACGTTGTCATTACAAACAATTCCTCACGTAACCCTACCACCGTCCTCACGTTACGAACTCCTTTCCGCGTGAACCAACAAACTACGTATGCGCTTCCAGGCTTCAAGAGAAGTTGCTACAATAGCGACATACTGCGGGAAGCTCAGTAAGTACACAGGAGAGAGAACTTTTCGCAAAACGGTCCAGGAAAACCAACGATTTTTCCATCGAAAATAACTAGCGTTAATTCTGAAACCAGATTAAAAAAAAAAAAGATTGATAATCGGAGACAAGAAGCTTACATTAATTAATGTTATAATGAGATTTCCTTAGTAGACAATGTTACGCTAAAAAAAAAAAAAAAAAAATCCTTTTTCGCTTGTTTCCTCAGTTCAAAACGTAAATTAAAATTCTCTCGAGAGAAAGAAAGAAACGAGAGAACGTGACAGATCATTCTAAACTTTTGGTTTCACGCCTGGCACGCGACTATCCGGATCTTCGGATCCGGATATCTAGGGCAATGACACATCATCGTAATCTTTCCTAATTCGTATTTTGGGCATTTTCTAGGCTACCAAACAATGTCTTCATTTTGGAATGCTGACAGGGAAAGCAGGATCATAAAGAGAGAAGAAACTGCTGAGTTGTACATGGATTGCAAGACTAGTGCTTCTGAAACCAATCATATAATATTCGGTCATTAACACATATATTGGAGTGACAAAAGGAAAACAAATAATCCATAGCACCTTCTGGTCTCTTCTAACCCCAGCCCCCTCATCATCAACAAACTGTATCCACACCTGTTCCTACCCTGTGACGTGGATATCAGTCACTACGCAATAAGCATTGCGTTGTTAAACAGAAAGAACAAAAATCTTTCACCTTACTACAGGGTCTCCCAACGTTCACCTACCATTTTCAACCGTGTAGTACTCATGTGGTCCCGAAGCGAGGCCGCCGCGACATAAACAAACTTCTTCAGTGAATGATACCATTTCAGTAAGTAAATACGGAGCGTTGGTGAGCTGAACATCGTGCATTCGCTATTGAGACCTTCCTCAAAAATAAAAATTATGTGGTGACACAGCGACTATTTAGGTGACACTTCAATACTGGAAGACATGGGAAGGTACCCGATCGCCATACCATCATGAAATGGGTAAAGAAGTTTCAAACTACCTGTCGCCAGATCCAGGGTTGAGTAAAATCACTTTTAAAGTGAACGCAGCACAACTCAAAATAAACCTTCAAAAACTGAGCTAACCTGTAAGCTTACGTTCAAACTCACGCTCATCTTATGTTAGCTTACGCTCAATTCAACCTCATTTCTGCTAACATGGATAAAATTACCTAATTTACAAATACTTGAGCCTGAGATGTCTAAAGTCCAGAAAAAAAATACATAAAAATAATCTTTATACATTTATTTTGAAAACATAGAGTTTGTTTACAGATGAGTTGCAAAGAGTTGCATCAAAATCGTTGAGAGTTCATTTTGAGAAGTAATTGCTTCTCGAAATTTTCATCAGTTAACCAAGTGCACAGAGAAGATAGTACTTTCGCGCACCTGAAAAATGTTTCCACTGCAGCACTGAACGGCAGGAGCGTTTTGTATTTAATGTACATTGTTTTCAATACTTTGTCAGCTTTTACCAATTCCAGCATTCGCTGCATTCCAGGACAAAACATTTCGAAGATACCTTTCTCAAAGGTTTTAGATTTAGAGGAGAAACTATGAAGTCTCAGCAGCTAAAATTTATACGTTACACATGACTCTTGAAGCACGTTAAAAGAAACCGGGTCTCACCAAGAAGTAAGAGTAAGAGGTGCTTTCCTGGGTTAGTAAGGTATGCTCCATAAATACCTGTACACTTGTAAAGTCCATAAAATATTACATAAAAGTAAAAAAGAAAGAAAGAAATAAGGTAAATGAATCCCCTGTGAGAAGCGCTTGCGAGTAGCACCAACAGCACGAAGTGAGATGTGGTGGTCAGTCCCACGCTCGACCGCCTTTACCTCACAAGCTGTCCAGGTATACCAAGGACACTCTGGTACTCAGGCTGAGTGCACCTCAGAGCACCAGGCATAGGAGAACTGAAGAAAAGTCTCCAGCGTCATGGCCGGGATTTGAACCCTGATTCGTAGCCAGACGAACTACCGCCTGACTCACGGTGACTCCCCATATTACATAATAAAATAAATAACGCAAGGAACAAGTCTTATGGGAAGGTAATGAAAGTGGAAAATCAGAAAATGCTGTTCAAGTTTCTATTGCACTGGACATTTTAGACTGTGCTACAGTACACGATTCACTTCGTTCCCGATCTGAGTGAAGATTGTCCCTGGTGACTCCGACTTCAATGAAATAATGCCGAACGTGCTAGATCCCATTCCGACATTTGGTTAGTAAGAAAGAACCCGTCTCATTGTTAATAACAATTCATCACCAGAGTCCGGATTCTTATATAATTACATATATTCTATTCCTTTAATCATATGCATATGTTGTGGTGAACAAACACCATGTGCGTGGATTTTCTCGGGCTTCTCCTGTTTCCTCCAGCTTTCTTCATTCCACCAATTCATCCCAACATCACCCATCCGGCATGAGCCAAAGTTGCCTAAAGGCCTTAAAATTAAAATTTATATGCATATGGAAACCTTAAATGTCCACGATTTATCATATACAGAAAGGGGAAGTAAGTAGTGCTCGTATTTCACATATTTTTGCATATTTCGTAGAATACTACATATTTATGTATATTGAACATATTTTTACATAAAACAAAGTTAGCATTGTTTTTTGGTTTTGGTTTTCAATATTTTGCTCTCTTTTATTAAAATGTCTTCAGAAAACACTTAAAAGTGCAGCAACAACTTGTCATGTTTCTCAAAATCTCTTACACTTTAAAACCACTATTAAGTAACCGATGTTTTAGGATGTTTTGTATGATACCTAGTTGTCAGACAGTAAAATCCAGATTCATCCGCTACGCCTTTAGTAGGGGAACCAGAGGGACCCACGTGCATCCTCCCCACCTTATTCCTTTGGGACCATTTTTTAAAATTTCTTACAGTGTAAATAAAATGTCTTTACATCAAAATGGTCAAAAAATTGGCCAAAGGTCTTTCATTTCTGCTGTCTTCACTTAAAAGCCCTTGATTTTAGGGAAAAATTATTAAAACTCACTCAAACTTCAAAATGAGCATTGTGTTACTTCTTTGGACAAAAAGGAATGGTAATTATATGATTAACCGCCCCCAAAAAATTGGGGACAAAAGGACGGACTGAAATATGAATGTTTATAAAGTATCGTATGTCATATACGGTATCAAATGAAATTATTTTTCCGACTAAATGTATTTTTTTTTTTTTTTCAGGAAAGGATTGTATGAATTACAATACACAAAAATGCTAAACCATTCAAACCGGTTCTGGAAACAACAAAAACAAAAAAACAAAAAAAACGTACGGAACATTACAAAATTGGCAGATGTGCATGGTCCAGAGAAGTGTTTGCGCTGCTAGAGCTTCACGCTTTCGCTACTATGTTGTGATTTGATAAGTGCCTTCAAAGCGAAAGCGAAGGTAAAATCCCAGAAAATAATGGTCTCTCAGATGTTTGAGTCCTACGTCACAGTTTGTCAAGAACTTGGAATATTTTGGACTGTGGATGACACATTAATTGCACCTCCTGAAGAGTTTGTATGTGCTCTTTATAGATCAACTAAACGCTCTTCAGTAGATGAACTTCGATTGCTCACAGTAACCAGTAAATGTCGAGAAAAAATCTGATCCTTTCAATGGAGACAAACGTAGATTTCTCTTTGCTACCATCTTGACGACACCTATTTAGTTGAACACATAAAGACAGCAAATTATCAGGCTCGAATTTGGAGGTTGGCCCAAGACAAGACTCGAAGAAATTCCAGATCCTAGGGAAGACCACGGTTGAGCTGAAAATAGAGAACCAGTTCAGTGTGATCCCAACAAAATACTTCCAGCAGTTCTGACAGATGTACTGGAAGATATACCAGAAAGGCAGGCATTACATCAAGACGAAGAAACAGATGAAAGTAGATATGTTGGCAGATGATGTAATGGAAGGACTTTTCATCGATCAAAGTGATAGTGATTCTTGCAGACTTGATGATCTGGATGAATAATTTTCTCAGTACTATGCAAGTAAGCTCTTTTATATATTCTCCTAAACAGTAAAACATATAAGATTTTTCAAAGAATAAACCTTACTTAAAACCTGAAAACGAATATTCATTTTTCTTTAACAAAAAATAACTGTCCTTTTGGATTTAAGCATTTTTATATATACACTGCTATAAATCTGAAATTCCAAAATCCTTTTCAGAAGAAAATAATTCATTTTTATATTCAGTCGAGAAATAATTTCATTTGATACTCTATATGAACTACTTTATAAACATTCATTTATCAATATCCCACCGTTCGAACCCATTTTTGGACGCCGGTAACACAGTTACCAATTCTCTCTGGAAAATGTGCCATGTAATACAGTGCAGATTTCGAAGTTTGAGTGAGATTAAAAATATTTTAAGAGTTGTTCAAAAAAAAAA
>JAGDQP010021474.1:0-31697 GCA_022664845.1 Lepisma saccharinum
TTTTTGATTTTCAAAAATTCAAATCTCGCCTTATATGAGATCTATCGAGAAACTAGTTATTGATTTATAGATTAATCATCAAGAGCTTTTCAACGATACCCCACAAGACGTGGTTTTAAAAATTTCGAATTTCTATCCCCACCACTCGTACAGCTATGGACAAAAGTTTTGACACATGTCTGCTAAAGGCCATACATATCTGAAGTAACTGCGTCACGTATCTTAGATTCAAGCGCGTATCCTTAACGATCACCTGTTAAATTTAACTTTATGACCCGCAGTTTCCGTAAGCTCTTGAGCCATATGCACGCCCTATGCTATTCATTCACTTGCAAATAATTGCTACAGATACTTCTATAAGCACCTAGGGACAACCAGCAATTTAAAATGTGTCACGAAAAGCAATATCATTATTAGTTCGTTAAATACGCACTCGAGTTGCACAACAGATAAAAACCATGACGTCAAGCGGAGCAATACTAATTGCGCCACTCTGTGTTGTGAATGACATTTTTCTACAAAATCCCCAGACAGTAGGCCCATGTCTTGGGTTAATTTCAGTCAGACCTTCTCTTTACTACACGCGATGCACATGACGTTTAACACGAAATCCATGTACTCGTCCTAACAATCATTTAGCTTAGTAGTCCCAAGTCCATTTCGCTCTCATTTCACACTTCCTTAACACAAAACTTGCTATATTTTGCGTTGCAACACTCAGTCCTCAAAGTAGGGGACACGCCGTGCCCTTACCTTTTCCATCTTGGATTTTGCGTACTCCTATCTTTTTATTAATGCCGTACCCTTACGGGCCTTACCTTTTCTAGACCACTTCTGCAACCGTTCCCTTACCTTGTCTAACCCATTTCGAGTACTGGCATAGCTTCAACACAGGTTTGAAATTTTAAATATTTCCTGTAAATTTACACTTTTTTGCGAACTATAAAGTAAACTGCATCTCAATTATCACTCCAGTCACATTACTAGATTAGGGCTAACTAAGGAGACGCCTACTTAACATACCTGAGGAGCAAATATTGATGTTTTGAAACATGCGTAGAAGAAGTACAGTAACCTCAATGAATTCCATGCAAGAATATATTTCCCTTTTCTGAGCAATCCATCAAATGTTAAGGGTTGCTTTCCTGTTCGTTTCTCTTCTTTAATTACCTATCACATTCCTGATTTGAAAACAATGCGAATATATTTCTAACTTCAAATATTATCCTTTTATTTCGCGTAATAGCTATTGTTAATATTTAACTCACCGCAAGAATTGTTAAATTAAGCACTATTTGCTACTCAACAGTTTACTGTATTTGTAATGTCACTTCCTGTGTGTATTACTGGGTTAACCAGGTCGTCAATTTTCTTCGTTCACTCTTAGTAGATAAAAAGATATTTCTATGAAAGTTTTGAGACTGTGAATTAAGCTCATTTGAAACATGGCTTCAATTATAAATAATTATGAGAGAGTTTCAACATACGAGAAAAATAAAACTTTACGTTAAATATATTGCAAGTAAAGAAATAACACTTGTTAGATTCGATAAATTAGAAGCATTAACAACAAGTAAACAGGACATTCTACCTAAATGTTCTCAATAAGAACAAAACAGCGTTATCTAAAGAACAACAACAATAGATAGTCTCAAGAAATATTGTCGCACTGGTTACAAGACTGATGAGAGGCCACGTTTGGACGATTTTCCCTTTGGACGATATTCCCGTTGGATGCTTTTCCCATTGGATGCTTTTCCCTTTGGATGATTTTCCCGTTAATGAAACCTATTGGACGATTTTCCCTTTGGATGCTTTTCCTTTGGATGGTTTTCCTTTGGATGGTTTTCCCTTTGGATGCTTTTCCCTTTGGAAGATTTTCCTTTGGACGGTATTCCCTTTGGATGCTTTTCCGTTTGGATGATATTCCCGTGACTGGTTTTAATATGAAATTAATAATATATAATACAATTTTTATTGGACGATTTTCCCGTTTTAGGAAATTTCAACCAAAATATCAGTTTGGACGGTTTTCCCTTGGACGGTTTTCCCTTTGGATGCTTTTCCCTTTGGGTGATTTTCCTTTGGACGGTTTTCCCTTTGGATGCTTTTCCCTTGGACGGTATTCCCTTTGGACGATTTTCCTTTGGACGATTTTCCTTTGGATGCATTTCCCTTTGGATGCTTTTCCCTTTGGATGATTTTCCCAAAATCCTTGGACGGTATTCCCTTTGGACGATTTTATTTTGGACGCTTTTCCGGCGCCCCGTAGAGCAGACTTAAGGCATAAAACTCTAATAAAAACTTTTAAATAGTTTAAAAATTGAACCTGCTGGTTAATGTTTCTTGGTACCAAATTGAGATTTCGTATTCTAATCTCACTAAAACTTTGTGTAACATTAAGAAGGTTTGCATTGTAGTCAACTATCCCCATTGGTTAAAAATGTACCCTATCCTCTTTTCGCGTTCTTGAGTTGAGGTGTCAATATGTCCCTTAAATTTACCATTGGCGTCAAAATATATGCCTAGATCTTTGATTGATTGAACTTTGCATATTATATTATCCATTATTTTATAGGCACTTGGGATAAAATTCGTTTTCTGGGTATACCTTTATTTTATTAAAGTTTACATTCATTTTGTTCTTATCACACCATATTGCTACCTTATTAATGTCTTCTTGTATTATAATAATGTCAGAATTACTTTTAATTTTAAACTGTCAGCGTAAAGTAAAGAAGTAACATAATTTACCTTGTACATAAGTCATTAATAAATATATTAAATAAGTTTGGACCAAGGAGGATTCCTTGCGGAATCCCGTTTCTTATTTTGGCAGAGGTTGACATGTTTTCATTGACTTTACCCGTTTCTTATTTTGGCAGAGGTTACAAGTATTTGGTTATTTATAAAGGGGATAACCAAATACTTCTTTATTTATTAAGAAGAATAAAATAGTTTACAGAGTCAAATGTCTTTGTAAAAGCGAAGTAAATAACATCACATTCTGAGTTACTATTGATGCACCCTTGTATCTGAATAGTAGCCTCGAATAGATTAGTAACTATGGGTTTACATGGTAGAAACCCATGCTGGTTGTCATGAAACAGTTCTTTCAGGTTAAATTTTAAATTTTCAGCAATTATGGCTTCGAAACTTCTTGCGCATCCATTCAGGACCGCTATAGACCTATAATTGTAGAGCACAGATCTGTCACTAAACTTATAAATAGGCACTATAATAGCTTATTTCCAAATTTCCGTGCTGAATAAATTTATTAAATATTTGTACCAATATTGATTGGTGTTAAATATTGATCATAGGCTTTTATGATATAATTCGGAATACTATGAATTCCATTGCTAGATTTGGCTTTAAGTTTTTTAATGTGTTTAGTCACATCTTCAGTCGTAATAACAGGAATGTCAATGTTTATAACTGAGTTGAGGTGTCTCCTTCACCACCACTGTTGTCTCCTTCATTTTCTTGATGTAGGCTATTTAATGTGATTTTTCTGGGAAATAGTATTTGAATACTTCAGCTATTTCAAACCTGTCAGTAATAATATAATCGTTCACCTTCGAGTGTGTTATACCTGTGTCTCTTTTTGATCTATTATACTGTGACCAGAAAAATCTAGCATCAGCGTTTAAGCTATTCTCTAAAGTTAAGAAATAAGTTTGCCTTGTTGATTTATACATTTTTTTGACTTGTCTTCTTAAAGAAGCATATATATGTAACAATCAAGTGAACCTGTTTGTTTGTATCTCACATAATATCTCCTATTTCCATTAATAAATATTTTTAGTTGTTTTGTCATCCAGGGATCTTTGTACTTGATACTTGCAGTTGATACTATTGGCTGATATTTAGGTACATTCTTATCTAAACTGTTATATATTTAAAAGTACAGGTTGTCAGTTAGCCCTTGTACATGCCTTGCTGTGACATGCTTCAAATTATTTCTTATCGATTTGAAGTCTTGGACAATTTCGTGGAAATTGACCCTGGCAAAGCAATATTCAGATGCCGAACATTGCTCATCCCAGCTTAAATCATAAGAGTTTCCTATATTTTGAGCTACTACATAAATAAATGGAGGGTTATACCTGTCCATTTTTAATAATGGTTGTATCTTTCTATACAACTTATTATCTTGTACCACTATCTTGCGTCAAGTAAGGTTCGTTTAATTGATTTAAATTGAAAGCCAGTGCAAATTCCAAAAGAAATCTGCTTTTTTCGTTATATAATGATTTTCAGCACTAATATTGCCTGAGATCTAGTCAACACCTGGTACATTTAGATCCCCTAGAAATATTATATTTGACTTAGTATTTATGAAATTGAAAAAAAAACAAAACAATTACGATGGTTACGAAATATATCTACCTTAGTATCGGGTCGCGTATAGTGCAGTGCCAGCAAGGTATTTGAATACCATTACTCTTAGATACCCAACGATAAAGACCATGTTATTGAAGGGAACCTTAATTTCTTGAAATTGATATATCTTATGTATAAATAGACAACCACCACCTCCACTGGTTTTGTTTACAATTTGCGTTATTCTATCTGTTCTAGATGCATTGTATCTGGTGTACTAAAAAGTAATCCATTATTTTGCCAATAGATGGCTTCAGTGATCTGTAGCTCGCGTTGTATAAGTCCGATCGGGTTCAACAAGATGGCGTTCAAACGATGAGATTGCGTATTACAAACACTATTCAGAAAGTTGTGATGAGTTGACTCAGTGTTGTGTGAGCGCGCGTCAAAATGGACACTAGGAAAGAGAAAATACGCTATATTTTACAGTTTTTCTTCGATAAAGGCGAAAACGCAAGCCAGGCGGCTGCAAATGTGAATAGTGTTTATGGTCCTGATACTGTAACAGCCAATCACGCACAATTTTGGTTTCGTCGATTCCGTGCCGGTAATTTTGACATCAAAGATGTACCACGCACTGGAAGGCCATGTGTCGAAAATGTCGATAAAATCATGGACATTGTCGCGTCCGACCACCATGTAAGCACTGTTTCGATTGCCCAAGAGCTAAACATTGCACAAAAAATCGTGTGGAACTATTTGCATAAGGTTGGATACAAAAAGAAGCTTGATGTATGGGTGCCACACGAGTTAACGAAAAAAACCTCATGGACCGAATTTCCATCTGCGAATCGCTGCTGAATCGCAACAAAAGCGACCCATTTCTGAAGCGGTTGGTGACTGGTGATGAAAAGTGGATCACTTACGACAACGACACGCGAAAACGGTCGTGGTCGAAGCGCGGTGCGCCGGCGCAAACGGTGCCCAAGCCAGGATTGACGGCCAGGAAGGTTTTGCTGTGTGTTTGGTGGGATTGGCAGGGAATTATCTACTATGAGCTGCTCCCCTACGGCCAAACCCTTAACTCGGAACTATACTGTCAACAATTGGACCGTCTGAAGGCAGCAATCGCCCAGAAGCGGCCAGCTTTGGCCAATAGGAGAGGCATTGTGTTCCACCAGGACAACGCCAGGCCACACACATCGATAGTGACTCGTCAGAAGCTCCGGGAGCTTGGTTGGGATGTTCTTATGCATCCACCTTATAGCCCGGACCTGGCACCGAGTGATTACCATCTGTTCCTGTCCATGGCGAACACGTTTGCTGGTGAAAAATTCGCGTCAAGAGAGGCTTGTGAACATCGACTGTCTCAATTTTTTACCAATAGGGACAAGGGCTTCTATGAGAGACGCATCATGATATTACCTTCCAAATGGCAACACGTTATCGAACAAAACGGCGCATATGTGACCTAAATCGGATCATTCTAACTATGGTACAGTAAGTCAAGCCTTCAGTGTCATGCAAAAATAATGGATTACTTTTTACTACACCAGATATTTATTAGATAATTGAGAGGAGTGTTCTCTATCACATTTAAACCATGGTTTTGTTATTGATATTATATCATAGTCATTGCAGTTTACTTCTTCAACAAAACCATTAACCTTGGTATTTAACCCTTTGACATTCTGGTAGTATATAGTGAAAAAGGCATTACTTGCTGTGGTTGAACCATTTCCCCTTGTGCATTCTTTGTCATTACATTCCAAATCCGTGTTCACCCTTGTTTCGGTTAGTGCCACTATTTTATTGGAAACCTAATTTTGCAAAGATAAGTCATTTTTAATCACCATGTGTTCTCTTAGTTTTCAAAAAATCTGGGTAAATAAAATACCTGCAGACCAGAATCCCGCACTAGAAATTTGACTATATTCGGTAGCGCTCAGTGATATATACTGCCCATTGCTGACATCTGTCGACCTGTGTGAGGGGTCTTAGCTTCAGCGCAGGGTGCAGCGGGAAGTGCACAAGCAATCAGCGGGAGTGTTCAAGCAGCGTTGCCACCAGCGTTCGTTTTTATCGAGAGTTCATTATTGTAGGAAGAAATATTCGGTCAGGCACTTCTTTTAATTCCTTACAGAATACCTTTCTCCTCCTGCATAAAGCTACGTAAACAGCCTAGTGCATGATACTATTATTTGTACTTTATCCCCTCACCAGTATTTTCGTATTTCCATTAAAACACTCTAAAACCTGGTTCTTAAATAACCTTGAGGCTAATGTTAGTACTATGCATTAAGTAGTTCATTAGTTCATTATCAGACAATAATGTTAGTTCATTATCAGGCAAAGATTCTTTCATTTTATATACCATTGCGGTTTACCTATCGAAAGTTCTTTAATTCAAAATATATGTATGGCGTTTAGGCATCTCTAACTCAGGTCCCAAAAATTCTTTTTTTACGCTATCTAACCACTCTACACTGTAAAAAAAATGTTTATTAAAATTAAGGGGGGAAATCTCTTATCTGTGCGCCGAGGAACAATTTTCTTATAAATAATCTATCAGCATGATCATTTAATTTCAAAATGGAAATATTGATAGAAATGATCTATCAACATGCTACAATAGAAACGAGCTTACTAGTATTATTTCAAAACTTGCATCTTCTTATTTCAAATTAAATGAGAATGTTTATATCTCATTTCCAAAAAAAAATATTTCTGGATACACAGATAAGAACTTCTTTTTCAATGTTAGGGAACTGTTTTACCGTTTACGGAAATGTTGTTATTGTTTATAATTTCTACATGAAAGATTCACTTCTACTTGCCAATACTTGAAAACTGGTGGGAAACAACAGACGCTGCAAAATAAATGTCGGATCTCTTGATTTCATGTTGTGGATTTTGTTACCCCGAAAACCCTTCAAAATTAAAGAAACCGAAAACGCAGTTCAAGACGAATAATTTGTGGTCGCTCTCCTTTGTTCTTACTTCCCTATTTGCTTGCATTTATTACCTTGTTTCCTGTTAGTAGCTACTTTTTGCCCCGTTGCCTTAATCTGAACCACTTCAAGCTGTCCGACCGAGACAATCTCACCATATACCGAATAGCGACCAAGACTTCTGGCTCTTTTCTGATGATAAGAGCAATAAACGTCCCTCTCTGTGGTTTAGTTTCAAGCTGATGTTATATACTGTAATCTAAGAAGAATACATATTTCTTGTTAATGTAGCTTCCTTATTTACAATGTATTCAGAAAAATGATTTGCTGCTACAAAGGATAGGGCAACAATCATAACTTGCTAGTACAGCACATACAATAAAAGAATGGTTTATTGCCTAGTACAGTCCCATCATCTAACTCGCCGCCAAAGCTTCCAGCAGCTGTGTGCGTATATGAAGTGGTTCAGTGTTGAGAGATAATTGTGGTTGTGGAAGTGTCGTGCTAAAAGCTCTATAATACAATTATAGTGCCTTTTCGGTTTTGATATTGTGTGAGTGTGTGTATGTATGTGTGTGCGCGTGTGATTGCGTTTATATATATCTGATTGGTGGATCAATCGAATGGCGAGTCGGAAAATACAATCAACGATCTACAGCGAGGGTCGGGAGATCATAGCGAGTGTCATCGAGAAATGTGATGAAGAAAAGAAACAAACATTTTGCTAGCTCCTTTAGATAAAGTGACGGAAAGAGCCGCTGCGTACACAGAGGTGTCGGTTGGAACAACGAAGGAAATTAGAGGTGAAAACAAAAGAAGAAAAGAAAATTCTCGAGATCGCCGTCTCGTTTCACCAGGGAAATAAAGAAAAGTATCGCGTAGCAATGTCATGACAGTAGATTATTTTGATCAGTGTGTAGGTTCTCGTCCACGTGGAATCAAAATTGTTTAATAGTAATAATCTCACCAGAGCAATTACCAAAATAAATAAATAGATGAAACGAAAGTACAGGAATTGGATAAAGTAGTGAAAACACTTGCGGGAGTAGGAACATTTGTATTGATACGGAGTAGATCTACCTTTATCACGCCATACAGCTTGAATTCTGGTCGGAATAGACCTATACATGTCCTGAATGGTGGTGAGTTAAGACCCTTCTTCATGCAGCACAGCCTCTAGCTCAGGTAGAGACGAAAGAGGTAGAAATCGACCCCGAACCCTGGTTTCTGAAACAGCTCCACAGAAGCTCCATGATATTCAAGTCTGGTGACTGCGTGGGCCAGGTAAGATTTTGAACCTCATCAGCATGCTCGTGAAACAACTCTTGAATAGAGCCAACGGCGTGAATAGGGGCACCCTGGAATATGACATTCCCATCTGGAGATACAGTTGGCATCATTGGGTGGACCTGATTAACCAAGAGCTCTCTATACACTGCTGCTGTGACCAAACCGTGTAATGTGACAACGAGAGCTGCCGAATATCATGATATAACGACCACAATAGACCCAGCAGGCACAGGTATGTTTATTGAACGTGGAGAGTCGATCACTTTCATCAAATCGACGTCGAAATTTTCTACTTTGAAAATTGGCCATTTGCGTGGAAATGACGTCATTTGTCGAATTTTACGGCGTCGAAATTGTCGACGTAGATAAAACGTCATTGTAACCAAATGCGATCATTGTGTATAACAATGAAAATATGATACAGAAGTATCAAATAAAGGCTTTTGTGTTTTAAAAGTTGTAGTATGCATTATTTTCCTGTTTAAAGTAATAGTCGTCAATTTTTGTGGAAATGACGTCATTTCATTATTTTTCGACGTTCTTTTCACGTTAACTCCACCTCTTCTTTAGACTAAATTCAACGTTCATACGAACGAGATTTTTTCGTCACTTCGACGTCCAAAATACAACGTTGATGAGTCCTCCAACGTGCAGTGTCTTGTGGGCATTGCACCATGTACGTCGCCTTTGAGCATTCTTGTATGTTATTAGGGGCTTGGGAATAGCAACACGCCCATGAATACTCACTTTCTACAAATCTCGCCTTACTGTTTTGGATGGCATGGATGTTTATGCAGATTAAGTTCTGTAGTTACCTTTTCGGCCGTTATTTTCTTCTGCGGCGTCAAAATCCGTTTCAGGCCCGGCGGCCCCTATCCTACAGCTTCGTCTTTCGACCACTATTGTGCTTCGCCAACCCTGTTTTACCGTGCACTGTCTATGCTTTCATGACCTTTCGAGACTGTACGTTGTGTTATACTGCATAATATCGCTATTTCGCTCACAGATTCTCCAGTTAGACAAGCACCTACAATTAGACCTTTGTCAAATTGAAGCGTCACGAAACTCCGTCAAATTGGACTTACTGGTAACTTGCCACATCTGCACGTCCTCAACCACACTGCCTCACTCTACTAGTGCACAATGAATCCTACTTGTAACAAACAAAAGAAGGTTGATTTATACAGTGGTCATTGTTACCAAGAATTGCAAGTGTGTTGATGTAATTCCTATTTACAACATAAGGGTGAATTTTTATCTGTGACCAAGAAAATACTAGAAGGTCATCAGCACCCCCTGGATTCTGGTCCGGATATTATTATAAATCTAAAGTTTGAAAGGATCCTCAGTACGATTAGGGGTTTTCTTTTCCTTTTTACTCTACTTTTATTTCTAAACTTTTACTTGAAGTGTTTCTTTCACAAAAGCTTCTCCGCGGAAGGAGGGATTTGTGCACTTTTCAATATTACGTGGGGAGTGGGTATTAAGCACTTTGCATTATCATTTTACTAGTTTCTGACATCTTAAAATTTTGCGGGGCTTCCGTGTAGTTAGAGCTACCATATTTTTGGGAAGCGAACCCCTGACACTTTAACCATGCCCATAAACATTGGTAAGTCAGGTAAATTGCTAAATTATATCTATCTAGCTGTTCCAAAATTTACTCTACATGCATTTTATAATACACTTTTTTGTTAAACGAAAAATTGCGCACATCAAAGGGTAGAACACGAAACTTTTTAAAAAGCAGAAGAAACAGTAATAATATTTGTTTATTGTTCTGACTACTAAGCTCATAATGTAATAGATATCGCAGATAGTAAAATTTATAAGTATAAATGATTATTACAATTATTTTATTACAGTATTATAATTATTTCGGTGTGTCGGACATGAAAATCCATAACTTATTAAAACAACATAAAACCCAGGACTTTCGACCCGAACACTAGCCTGGACACAGCATGATATCCCGGACTATCAGGGATAAACCTGGACATAATGCGCTTCGTATAATACTTCCGGTCATCCCGCGAAAGAAAGACTTATACCGAGCCTAGTGACCGCCCAACATTTCCAGCAATTTTCCTAAGAAACTCACTCACCCCAGGCAAAAGAAAGGATGGTAGCTTCAAACTTAATCCTTGTCGACTTTCTACCAACATGCTCTGTCCTACCCTATCCCGATTTGATCCGAAGTTGCTTTAAAGCGATAGATATATTCAAATTAAATTAAAAATTATTTAGTTGTATGTAAATCACCAATGTGCCCGTAATTGACTCCAACAATGATTATTTCAAATGTGAATTTATAACGGTAAAAATAAAATAGCAATTAAGAGCCTTAACAATTGGTTTTATACATAAAAAAGAAAAGCCGAGAAGCCGTTACCGAGTAACTGTTCATCACTTAATTTTCGTCGGTGATTAAGTAAGTATAAAATTTAGTTGTTTCAAATTGTCAAAATAATTTACTTGATTATATATTAATTTTATAAAATCTGTTTATTTTATGTAACTTTTCATTAACTAAATGTATTTAATGTCGGGTGAGATTCGGGACCTCGCATGTGATAAATTTCCAGTTGTCGGGCTTTATCCCTAAAACGGGATTTGCAAAGTTCAAGCGGGATGGCGTCATTTTTTATAAGTGCCCCGGAAAGGGAATTCCAGCACGATGTCAACTTCGAGCTTAATTTTTTTCTCTCTAACTCTCACGCACACACACACACACACACTCTCTCTCTCTTCCTTCTCCTCTTTCACAATATTATCACACATATTTTTTCTCCTTTGTTCAGAGGGTTGATAATGATAAAATGAATTGTATGGACGGTAACAGCACTATGGCTTACACCCGTCCCGACCTTGCTCAAAGGGATATATCTGTAGGATTCAGTGAACAGGGCTAGTAAAATTAACTTCTCTGCAAAGGCCAGGCGGAAGGCAAAACAAGTTAAGAAAAAGTCTATGAAACCTCCAAACTGTCGTTGCTTTTAGGGAGATTGTATAGGGTTGCCCGGGGTTATTAAAACCACGGGGCTATTTCGATAAAAGAAAAACGATTACGTCATACTACTGGGTGTTTACACAAAGAAAGGCACTCTAGTCGCCGCTGTAATGATCCCGGGCGCGTGCCATCTCGTAGCGTTGTTACTTATCACACGTGCAATGTAAATACAGGTTCGAATCCCGGCGGGAGCAAGACTTTTAGCTTTTTCCTTACAAAATATATTTCTATATGTTAATATTTGTTATTAATAATTGCTTTCTTGTATTTTTCGTAGATTATCTTAGATTAGTGACCGTGGGTTAGTGTAGGTTAGGTAAGGTCAGGTACGGTTCTGCATCTTTACACTTTCGTCTTTTTTCTTTCAAAATACATTTCTATATATTCATATTTATAATTAATATTTGCTTTTTTGCATCATTAGTGACCACGGGTTAGTGTAGCTTGGGTATGTTTACATTTTCCGTTTCCAAATTCCGGGATCTTTACTGCGGCGACAGGTGTGTAAAGAGACTGCTACCAGAGCAGAGGTCAGGTGCCGTGAAAGCTTATGCGTAATTGCAGCTCAAGTGAACTCTTCTGGTGCGAGGTGTTACAGGAGGTATGAGATAACTATTTTAAATATAGTACATCTGTTTCACTTTTATACTTCCCTGGCACAACGTATATTACGGAGAATAATGCGTCAAGCACTATCACCTTGGTGCATGTACTTCTAAGCTTCATTGGTCGGTCATGTGTGCAATAACTTATTTGGCAGACGGACGCTCCTCTGTGCTAGTGTTGCCACTTCAGAATCTAAATTTGGGCATTCTGGGGTTGTTTCGGCCAGAAATTTTTGGTTTATCCTGAGCGCTTCTCTATTGTAGTTGTTGACCGTAATACTCATTACTCCTATGAAAAAGGCAAAAGAAAGGTAAAGGTATCATGTGTGCGAAGTCTACGCACCTTGAACGGCGCATTTGAGGTTTAGAAGTAGCGCTCCACACATTCTCGACCTATAGCACGAAGTGAGGGAGGGTGGTCGATCCTTACCTCCCAAGGTGCCCAGGAATATCGAGCACAATCTGCACAGGACCCTCAGCGTACCTCAAAGAGTCAGAAATGGTTTCAATGAAGAAAAGTCTCCAGCGGCTTGGCTGGGTTTTGAACGCTGCTCGGTCGATTCGTAATCAGACGCGCTACCACCTCCAAAATATTAAATGAAGTAGTAAAACTATATCTTACATCACCTGGCAACTTCGAAGCAGTGTATAGACTTATTGAGATGAATTATGGAAAAAAGAACAAATATTTTATCCGGCTATTACAGAAGAAATATGGTACAGAGTATGTGGATTGTCATGATATTATTCTCCACAAAGTGCAGAAAAAGCGGTGAATGCAAACAATTTACTTTGTTAAGTTGCTGTAAACAGAGGATTCTAACAGGTAATCAATTACCCCTAATGTTTTTCATATGTCCAATTATCAATGGTGCGTATTTAAAGAGTAATATAAAAAATAATTGTTTTAAAAAGATTTACTCGTAAGTGCACATGTTGATGTGTGTTTATTATATTTTGCACTCATCAGTCTTTCTGTATATTTTTTGTTAGAGTTGAAATCATTGAAATAGTCCTAATGTACCTGATGATGCATGCAAAAACAGTGGAAAAGGTGAAGCGTTTTCAAAGAGGATTTCTTTTCTAACAGGGTCTCAGGCGTAGGCTCTAACCAGGGTGCGAAATCGTTAACTTTCCATGAGAAGCGAGATAGAAAAAGGTTGGAAGAATGCTCGAGTACCCCAGTTACAAACACGGCCAGTTCCACTTTGCAAAATTTTCTAGGAGCGTACAAAAAACGCTTACTATAGATACAAAGCACTAATGTTACTACTTTTTATTTGGTTACCAATATGTAGTTAAAATTGAATGTGTAACAGATGTGATACATTATATTAAAATTTTATTAGTTATTTACAAAACACAATTGGGCGTGGCCGTCTTTGTGACAAACAACTGCACACATGAAACTATGAAAGGGATTCCTTGATGTTGGTTTTTAAAAAGATAATACACTTAATAAAACAAATTTTAATTACAAGCTTTCTGTGTTACAATTTTTAGCACAATTCTTTACTTTTCTATACAAAAATCTTTGACAATTTCCAGAACTTCATCGTACTCATCGTCATTGTTGGTTGCACATTCACACAAATCCTCTTCTTCGTTTTCTTGTGATTCAGCGTGATTGGCTGAATACTGTGCTGTGATTGGCTACACTGGACCGGGCTGTGTTTGAAACTAAGCTGGCCATTTTCGTAAAGAAGTCATGTAATCAAATGAAAGATACACGGGAAGAACGATGAAGGTCCATTTTTGAAATTTGTGAGAAAAAACGCATTTTAAATGTAAACGCTTGAATTTAAAGTTATTTTTGTTTTGGGCATCTTTGCTTGAGGTCAAAGACATGCCTAAAGCCAAAACTAATTTTAAATCCAAGTGTTTACACTTTAAAATGCGTTTTCTCTCACAACTTTCAAAAATGGATCTTCATCGTTCTTCCCGTGTACCCTTCAAATGCATTTTTAACACATCTCTGGCCGTTTTTGTAACGAAAAAGATTTAGTATTACATAAAGGGTGAAACCACCTGACGGAAACAATGTCTAAATTATTTTGTGACAAAAATGGACCTGGCTATGAAACTGTGGAAAAGCAAGCATGTTCCAGTAAAGAACATGAAAACATTTCGCGGTTGAATAATATAATTAACATAGAAGTCAATCCTGAAAAGGAAAGTACAAAAACAGATAATAATTTCCCACAGCAGGAAATATGGTCTATATCATAAAAATAATGTGTGGCATTCAAATATATATTAATATAATTTGCTCGATATCCAGATTACATTACTTATCTAGGGTAACACGGAACAATTTGAAACATGGGTTATTTGGGAGGAAACTTCTTTACTGAAAATTTAGGATGTCTCAAATTCAACTGCATGCCCGTGTAATAGCTTCAGTTTCTGTGAACACGATAAACGTATAGCAATATTCACTATTTATCACTATTTTCACTTTTATTATTAATTGAGTGTCTGTGCTTGTCAAAAGAAAGCGCACTTTTTGTTTTTGTTTTTTTACAACAAAGAAGAGTTTCTTTTCAATGGTTTGTTTGCTTTCCATTCTCTTTTGTTGCATTCGTCAGTGTAAATAGTTTTAAAAAATGCATGTCCTATACTACGCATTAGATAATTGTAAAGAATATACGGGTTAGTTCGAAGAAACATGAATTTACGTCACAATATGAAACACAATCAAGTCTAGATTCTGTGTTCCACATTAAAGGTGACATTGCTTTAATATTTAGGTTTAACATCAGTTTTTAAAATTGCTTTTTCGAAAGTCAGAGATATTAGTTAAGTTTCCCAAACTATGTTTTTCATCTATTTGTTATATTTGCGTAGTTAGTGGTGGCGTAAGGGGGCGGCTAGTGGTGTCCACGCCCCAAGCCCCACCTGTCACCAGCACAAGTGAATAATCGCTTGTTAAGATTCGCACATTAATTGGGCACATTGATACTGGTCGGTATTGCAATACTTATCAGGACTCTTACTTGTGAGCTTGATTATAAAGGCTGATAAGTAGTGAGTGTTTGATTTGTATAATTTCCAGATAGGGAGAAAAATTTCTCAAAACTGAGAGTACTGTATTTTACACCCACCCATATCCCAGGCTTGCAAGTTATTTGAGTAAACATAGCCAGGAAAGATTCTACCAGAGAAGAGGAAATCACAACCATGCCCCCCTACAAATCGAAATCTGCTAATAAGCATGACTCTCCATAATCTGAATAACCATTCTCACGTGTAGGTTACGGTAGGTGAACGAGAAGTTATCTGTGTTGTAAAGTGAACCTGTGAGGTACCCTGCTTTCCCGTGGGACACGAAATAACGGAAGGTAGGATATTCCGGTCAACAGTAACAGTGTACGCTCACGATTGTGTTTGCGAACGGGCTTGAATCAAGTTCACTTGCCCCGGACCCGAGCCCAGATTACATTACGCCGCCACTGTGCCTAGTATAACCTATGTATGCTATATATTGTCCAAATGTACATCATATACAAAGTCAGCCAGAAAAACGTATACACACTTTAAAACATGATAAACGTGTGATATGATCCGAAATTCCATTGGTTATGAGTTGAACGTGTAGTACGATGGTCCAGCAGTAGATTGCGGTACTGCTGTGACGTCATACTAAGCAATGCTATGCGATGCGATGCGATTGAACCATTGTAGAATGTGCAGCAATAGCGTAAACAGTACTGTTATTCTAGTGAGAAAAAAACATTTTGATGTCCGTGAAATGCAACGACGATGGAGTTAGGAATATGGAACTGAACAACCAATACGCCTAACCATTGCTAGCCTTCACGATAGCCTTGACAGGGATGAAACAGTGAATGGTGTGCATCAGAGGAGGTCAGGTCAGCCTCGCACAGCTACAAGTTAAGCGTCTTCTGTTCAATTGTTAAATGCATTCACACGCTCGCAATGGAAATCAACAGAATAATGTGCATGTGAACAGGAGTGAGTAGCACAAACATGTCGTGGAACATGATGTTCCAATTTACATCCAACAAGATGGCGCTCCGACACACTTTCATCAAGATATGCGCGCCTATCTGGATAACACTGCACCAGGTCGTTGAAGGACGAAGAGGTGCGATTGATTAGCCCACACTCTCACCTGATTTAACCCCACTTGACTTTTATAGCAGGAAAACAGGCTCACTAGCGAAACTGCGCTATAAAATTGAAATGACTCGTGCAACAATTTGCGTGGCTACTATGGAAAATGTCACCGTGAATGTAATGTATCGTACTAAAAACTATTAAGAGGCTGATGATTAACAGTTTGAGCACTTATTGAAAGCGCACCAAGAAATTGTGTATGTGTCTTCACTTTTCACTTTCGATAGTTTTCATACTTACAATAATATAGAAGTTATTCTCTATTAAAGTGTGTATACATTTTTTGGCGGAACATATTAGCTTTTACCCTATAAAAAGACAACTTCCAAAGATCATAATCATTACTCATTTTAAAATAGGTAATTTTGGAAACCAGTTTTGCTATGCTGATTTGTGAACTACGAAAAATGTTTAATTTTTGTGAAGTTTTAGCTACTTATTATTACAATTGTAACGGGTCCTTCTCGTTCCTGATACGGTCCTACCAATATTAATGTTGTCGCTGTGTGGTTCAATTTGTAAAGAAGGCCTCTAACATATTTGTAACATCTCAGGGCGTTGATGGATTCGTGTCGAATCTTTTTTAGATAAATAGTGCTTATAATAGTCAGTCTTAGTGCCCCAAGTCTACCTATAGTGGGGCTACACCGACCCAAACCAAGACTATAGAGCAAATCAATATTCAATGCTTCGGAGCTTTTCAGCTGCCAGGGCTGGGTTGCAAGAAAATACTTAAGTGTAAAATCTGACTTAAGTCAGACCATCGAGCTCTACATAATACTGGAGTGACTACTTAGTGTTAAAGATAGACGACAGAGCAAACGTTTAAACTTGTTTGCTCGCTTCCAGTCTAATCCAATGTGGACCAAATTTTCAGTTCTAACTCAGTTTTATACGCTTCTTATCGCTGTGCGGCCTGTTTTTTAATTTAAGTAGTCACTCCAGTATTATGTTGAGTTCGATGGTCTGCTTACGACAGATTTTACACTTAAGTACTTTTCTTGCAACCCAGCCCAGAAGATTGGATATTGATTCTCCAAAGCTTCCACTGAATAAAATTCAGTTACAGATTAAAACATTATTTATTAAAGAGAATTGTCTTAACACAAGGTATCTCTAACTACAATAAACCCAACATGGCTTCTTACATACATGCACAATACATTTAATAGTGACAATAATATTTCTATAAGTAATTATGCATTTGTATCAACAAGTAACCATATAACATGATAAAAGTTAATTAGCTATACTTTTGTGCTGGTAATGAACTATATAAGTTTAAGTAATCGTTTATCAATCCATTAGTACACACCTGAAACTCCAGCTCTCAAAGTAGTGACATCTAACGGTGAAATCCTGAATTACCAAAAATTCAATATACATTATAAATCATAACGCGAAATAATTTTTATGTATTAAAACAATAAATAACTTTGAAATTAACTAAATTTAACTTAAATATCATTCTTAAATCCATAAACGATTGATTCAAATGTGAATGAACATAATTGGCATCAATACTATATACCAATTGGTAGTGCCATAACACAATTTGTTGACAAATTGTACTGCCATATGTTTTACCTAGCTCATGAATACATTTTCTGAATTTTCTCAGTAAATGATGGACTGTAAATGTCATGAATATATATAAGTATTCTAAGTTTTCATTTTTCTCATTCGTTTACTCATAAGAATATAAATTGTTGGTGCAATACAAAGTTCTCTATACGATCTGATAAGATTTTTGTACTGTTCCACCCAATTTTCCCATATGGGCTAAGTTTGTAATGTAAGGGACTTTGGAAGGATGCATAAACATTTCGTGGTACTAGCAGCTGCAGCTACTATATATGGCACTGCATTAATCACATCAAGAATTTTCTGACTGACTTAACCGCTTGTCATTTCTAAACTCCAAATTCAAGGACTATGTATTAAAAAAAAGGAAAAAATAGGAAAAGTATTATCTTTCTTGTAGTGGTGGGGAGAAAAGAAAATGTAGCCAGATTTACTGTTGCAGCAATATGCATATGAACAGATGCAAATAATTCTAGATTGCAGGGGCGGTTCCAGAGATAGGGGTGGGAATTTATATCCTTGGAACTACTAGGACTAGAAAGGTGGTTGAGGCTTCGCCGTCGTTGGAAAGATCTCGGCAAGACGAGTTCAAACCTGTATCGTTGACACAGATAGCAGGGACGAATCCCGAATTTCAGGGTGGGGGGATGATTTTCAACTATAGAACTACTAGGCTAAGAAGGTGTTTGAGGTGTCGTTGGAAAGGTCTCGGCAACACGAGTTCAAACCCGTATCATTCATCCTGAATACAGGGTCGGATTTCGAGTTTCGGTGTGTGAAGTTCCCATTACATTTGGCAGGTAGGTACGAATTAAGCTATTTGAGGTCAAAAGTAAAGACTATGGTACATTTTGCCGTTGGTGTTCTTCAGTTGTGGTAATGTAGTGGGATTGCATTATCCAGTGTTCGATTTGTTATAAATTACGATGGGGGGATCCTAACACTAGTGGTTGCTTGTAAGTTTCAAGATACGTGTTTGGGTAGAAATACAAAGATTCTATCCCTGGTTGGGATGATATTCGATATCAACAACTGGGGATCAAATCCTCACGAACCGATTATAATCCCCAGCACCCCCTGGCAAATCGAACACTGGCATTATTATAGAATGTGGAACCAAGTAAACGTTCTGCGGCTTGCACAGCAAGTTTTCGAAAAAAAGAGGCTGGGAGCTTGTGTAACATGTAATACTGCAGACACAACAGGCTACACGTAAGTAAGTTAATCTAAAATTGTACTTTTATATTGCATTATTACAGTTGGGAATAAAGAACTTCAAGTTATAGACGGTTATTTTAGAACTGCTATTTGAAGTATTAGTTTTAAGGACTGATTTTCATTCAATTTTGCGTTGCTTGCTTTGCTTGCGATTTGGTTGAGTAGCCAATTGAAACACGTGTTTAATTGCGTGTTTTCTTGTAAGGTAAATGTAACACGTGTTTCAATTGGCTACTCACCTAAATCGCAAGTAAAGCAAGCAACGCAAGAATGAATGAAAATTAGCCCTAACACCTATTTGTGCATAACAGCTATTGTTATAACTATTACGGAAAATAACACTAATGCCCATCCCTACTCCACCTGGCACTCGGCCAGTGTAGCCAACTAGATTTATATTATGGCAGCAAAATTTTCCGGGTTTTGACAATTTTTTTGGCCCACTTGCACTTTGAATTGGCACCACAATTTTATGTGGACTGTTATTTTGGTGTTTTCGACTCGTACCAAAAATTTGAGGATAGGTTTTGGCATGACAATGTTGACAATCTCCTTGTGAGAATCATAGGTTCGCTTTCCTCCTACGTTTCTCAACCTTTTTCATCCTGCGACTCATTAAAATATGACATTTCTAAACACGACCGTTGATCTTCTGTATTTGATAATAAACATCCTAATTATCAAAACTATTCAAATTCCTAATTCAAAACTATTCAACAAATTACATGGTTTTTGTAGGGCCACAATAAGCAAAATAATTTACCGTCTTAGAAATGTATTAGTTCTAAACTACAAACCCTAGATCATTTTATTTTTCACCTCCTCTTGCGACCCCCTTACACACGACCCCTCTGGGGATCGCGACCTACACGTTGAAAAGACACTGACTTACGCCAATATAATTTTCTTTCATAATTGTAAAACATGTTATTCATTTGATTAGATGAATTTGGGGTAAATAATATACGCCAACATCATTTATAAAACTCCAACTTAACTTAGAAAGTAGGAGGAATGCAGCTAGCATAGCTCGTATCTTGGAACCATTATTCTGCTACTCAGAAATTGCTTCTTTCACCCATTCAGTGCGACCTGATAAAATCTTACTTAAAGAAATCCAATTCTAAAATAGTATAATTTACCAAAAATCAAGAAACCAATTATATTCCTTAGGTGCGAACAGTGTGGATTTAGATCGAGCGAGAACAAGAAAGCTCCGTTAATTTATCCTATCCACCTGGTATGTTCTGTCCGTTAGCTTCCTTAAAATATTTAACATCTTAATTTTGATTCCTAGATCTGTAATGGGGACTAGCGCCTAAACGAGAACAGATACAGAGAAACTGACTTCAAATTTGGATTCAGTGATCTCGATATATCCAGCCGTTTCTAACTTGGTGTTTAAAATTGGCAGACCCTTTTCATTTGGTTAGCCTTCTGCATTTTAGGAATTCATGCAAGTGATTAGATTACAGTAAAGCAGACAGAGAGTCAGTGACCTGAAGTATGACTTCGATTAATCTGCTCCTTTCTTAACATTTTGGTATGACTATTTGAACTATTGATATAGTATTAGACTAAACCTTGAAATGGTTAACTTTTACTAACGGAATAGTAATCGTTGTCAGATTTCTTCGCATTTGACATTAATCAGATTAGTACGTCCAACTCTACACCGCTAAAACATGTCAAGAAATAGTAACAGATGGTTCATAGATTCTCCTGGGGTAAAATATTCCGGAGGTAAACTAGTCCCTCATTCGGATCTCCGGGCTGGAACTGCTTCAGGGGGCTCCAAGAACAGGATTAAGAAAGACCTTAGAATAGGAACATGGAACGTACGAACATTATACCAAACGAGCACTCTACAGGTGGCGGTACGCGAGACCGAGAAGTACGAGCTAGACATATTAGCGATACAAGAAGTTCGGTGGGAGGGTCAAGATAGCATCCCACAGGGCAAGTACACTTTCTACTACGGGGGAACACAGTCTCACGATTTCGGAACAGGATTCCTCATTAAGTAAAGTGTCCTTCAGGCAGTTCAGAATATAGAGTTCGTAAACGAAAGACTACCGTACATTACGATACGTACTCGATGGGGAAACACGGTTTTATTAAATGTCTATGCTCCGACCAAGGTGGCTACTGATAACGACAAAGATATATTCTACGATGAGCCAAAAAAGGCTGTTTGACCGAATGCCGAAGTACAATTCGAAAATTGTGTTGGGTGATTTCACTGTAACGGTAGGGAGGGAAGAAAATATAGACCTACTATAGGCAAATACAGCCTTCACGAAAAGACCAACAACAATGGAGAGAGACTGATAACTTTCGCGATGTCGAAAAACCTACTGGTAAAGAGCACGTACTTTGAACACGAAGACATACACAAGTACACATAGGTATTTCCGGACGGCAAAACTCTCAACCAGATCGATCACGTGTTAGTAGATAGACGAAGATACACCAACATAAGATGTTAGGTCGTACAGAGCAGCGGAAGGTAACACCGACCATCAATTAGTGATCACAAAGATAAGAGAAAAGTTATGCATTGCGAACAGAGAAAGCAAGGGGTCAAAACAACTGAAATTCGAAGTTAAACGATTAAATAACGCGAGCATAAAAACAGATTATCAACTCAACTCGAACTCTCAAATAGGTTCGAAATCCTAGCCGACTCGAGTAATAATAATGATGATATTAATAACGAAATTGATGTAAGTAAGATGTGAGAGGCAATTCGTGAAACAATTAAGAGCGCAGCAAAGGAACGTGTAGGTGAGAAGAAACAACAGAAAAACAATCCTTGGTTTGATGAAGAATGCCTTAATCTTCATGAGGAACGAAAACAAGCAGGGCAACGATGCCTAAGTAATAAAAGCGAAGCAAATACCAACTGTATACAGTAACCCGAAACGAAACGCCACACTGACGCAGAAGATTCAGGAGATACAGGAAAACGGAAGACAAATAACATACGAGGTCTATGCAAAGGGGTAAACTCCTTAAGAAAAAGTTACTAGCCGAGGTTAAGAATGATTAGAAATGTACGTGGAGATCTTTAGGCCGATGTGACTAAAATTGTCGATGTGTGGACAAGTTATTTCGACAAACTTATTAATGTATACAACGGGGAACAAACAGAGGAATTTGAAATCCATACCGCAGAACCGTGGATTCCCGAACCTAGCGAGATCGAGATCGAAATGTCGGTAAAGAAATTGAAAATTTTCAAATCAGCAGAAATAGACAATATTCCAGTCGAATTAATTACAGCAGATGGAATGACACTAATCAAGCAACTACATAAATTGATAAGTGCTATATTTAGAAAGGAGATGGGAATACAATGGAACGATTCATCTGCTATTCATTGATTTTAAGAAAGTATATGATTCTATCAAAAGGGAAAAGATATACAATATAATGATACGATTTGGAATTCCGAAAAAAATGGTTCAACTAGTGGAGATGTGTCTCAACGACCCCACAAGCAGAGTACGGATAGGTAATAAATAATACGTCAGATAGTTTTAAGATTTGCAACGGGTTGAAACAAGGCGATGCCTTGTCACCACTACAGTTTAACTTTGCGTTAGAATATGGGATTTTCTAAATTAAAGGGGACCAAAAGGGACTATCATTGAATGGTTTGAATCAGCTGTTTGTATACGCGGATGATGTAGATTTAATGGGGGAAGATATAGATGCACTACAAAGCAACACCGATATCTTAGTAGAAACGTGCGATCAGATAGATCTACAGGTGAACATAGATAAAACAAAATACATGATAACAAACCGAAACACAGGAAATGAAGGAAATAAAAACATAAGAATTAGGGATGAGGTCATAGAGAAAGTAAACACATTTAAATACTTGGGAGCATGCGTAACAAGCAAAAATGATGTCAAGGAAGAAATAAAAAGTCGCTTAGTATCTGGGAATGCATGTTTCTATTTAGTGCAAAAACTTCTAACATCGCTATTAATATCAAGGAAATTGAAATTGAAAATATACAGAACGGTTATTCTGCCGGTTATACTTTACGGTTGCGAAAGTTGGAGTACGACCCTCGCAGATGAACATAAATTACGTGTATTTGAAAATATGGTTTTGAGAAAGATATACGGTCCGAAACGGGACGAGATGACTGGGGAATGGAAGAGACTGCATACTGAAGAACTCCACGGACTGTACGATTCACCAGATGTAAAAATAAATAAATTGCGACGACTAAGGTGGGCATGCCATATAGCTCGGATGGGGGAAAAACGAAGATTATATTCTATGCTGGTTGGATCGCCGGATGGAAGGAGGCCATTGGAAAGACCGAGGCGTCGTTGGGAGGACAATATTAGAAGAGATCTTCGAGAAGTCGGTGTTCGGGATGAAAACTGGCTTGATATTGCTCAGGAATATTTGTTACTGCGGCGATGAACTTGCGAGTTCCATAAGCCATAAAGTTGGTTAGTTAGTACGTCAATGCAATACGGACACAGATGACGAAGCTTTGTGAGAAAAGAAGAGCAAGCTTCGGGATTCGATCTCGTGTCGCCAGCTTGATAGACGAAAGGGGGGGAAAGTAACACGACTCAGCGCGCACTCTTTTTTAGACACAGAAAATTTACATGTTTATTTCCAGTACTTGAATAATTATAATATTTGAAGTGCAGTATATTTATTTTTGTAAAGAAAGCAAGGAAAGACATAGTATGTATACAAAATATATGTGCAGTGAATATATTAACCCTTGACTGGTAACATAGTTTTCACAGTACAAATCACTTCGTATCACTCGCTCTCTTGACACAATTGAACACTGTATTTATGTTACTTGATATAAAGACGCACTAGCTGATGCAAATCTATCAGTATTTTTTTTCCAGCTTTAATCTTTCTTATTTTCTTACGTAAAATGACTGAGCATATTGTATTTGTTCTAAAACTTTATTATTCATAAATTTGCTTGCGTGCATGTGTATGTGTTGTGACAACAGAGCACTGCACTGAATCCCGTTGATATTTATATGAGGAAAGAATTTCTACTGGAATAATATTAGTACTGGTGAACATGATTAGCATAGCGACGTTTCGACTCTTTGGTACGACTGAAATGAAAGAATTGACAAAGGTAGTTATAAAAGGTGTCTTACTTAACTTAAAGCAATAGACTTGTGTTCTTCAAACATACTACTTCCTCGATTTCTTCTTTTCTTTTCTCTTCTTTATGAGGTTCTTTTTGATTTCATGTTTCTGCATATCTGTAAATAATTCATCGTTTTCTACCAGCTTCCTGTAACATTCGGTGTGGCCGAAACAAAGACCCTGATCACCTTGCTCTGTTGGTAGTATTTCAGGTCTAACCATTTCTACAAATTCCTGCAAGTTGCTCCCATGGAAATGAATCCGATCAAGCAGCTTGTTCGAGAAGAAAGGTTTGAATATGTTATGAACGAAAATCAAACCAAAACGGTTCATTAATGATATTCACTTGCTTAAAATGTAGCGGGAAACTGTCCTGTAAAATGCCGCCCCCAGAACGTATAAGCTTCGGTGTACAAATTCATAAGTGCTGAAATCCAGAAGTATCCATAACCACGCCAGACATTTGAGTAATTGGATCCATGGCGCAATATTCTAGTGTTGAACGACTCAATTATGGGACAATTATTGGTATCATTTGGACCTATTCTGTACATTTTAACAATCCTTCCCAAATCATCTCTTTCGCTGAGAACTGTCAGAGCTTCAGGTCGTAGAAGTGCTTCAAATTTCTTGGACTCTGCGCAAAACATCATGCTTTTTTTTTTTAGTTCGTAACCTTTTGAGCAATTTAAACGTTCTGTCTAGACCAAATTTTCTAGCTCGGAGGAACGCAAGATGAAAACAGTGATGTGTTCTCAAGAAAATATTCTTTTCAGCTAGTATTATGTCCCTAAACATTTGTATTTCTTCTAAAATTGTTTCAGGATCTTCCCCTAATTCTTCTCTAGCTCTTTCTGCCCATCCTGGTGGTTAAGGTTTATACCGAAACTTTTTCCCCTAAAGGGAGGATCTACATTATTTTCTAAATGTGTTGTTAACATGATTTATTTATACTATGTACAGAATCCAGAATATATTTGTTTCTAGTAACTTCTTTATTCAATGTTAAAACACTTGGGTTTAAAAACAGGTTTATTCAGAAAGGTTACGTGCGTTGAAGCTCGTTCATCACAACTAGAGTATAATTGACAAATCATGCAAGTTTACGATATAAACTGGACACTCCGTACAATCATTTTCCAGTTTATCAATATTTCAAAATTTCCAGTTTCACTCGTATGCGAATGGACAAAATAAAAAAGGAACTGAAGTGCTAATGTGGTTGTCTTGACCTAGGTAAGAACAGCGTTTTCGGATAAAAATTGGTGGTCGTTGGTCGGGAAGTGTCGAATTAAGAAAGCTCTGATGAGTATATAATTCTGTTCCAGTAAAAACCGGTCATGATAAGACGTGGTCAGCTTAAAGGGCATCGGGAACAAAACAGCATGCGAATGAGCCAGAAAAGACCATAAACGAATTCAATTGAACAAAAAAGAGCAATATAGACACTTGAAAACCTCACTAGAAAGTCGTACTGGTTCAGGGTCTGAAAAGGCTTTCTCTGATTGCAGAGACAAAGTGGTGGTCGAAAGATAAAGCATTAGACAGTGTTTGGTACTGGAGGTAACACTTTTGTTTTTATTGAGTCAGTGAGTACGCTTCATGCAATATCCGAAAAATCGTTGAATCAACCAAATAGTTTATTACGAAGCTTGCTCTTTGATGACAAATTACTTACAGTTCGAAACTGTGCATCTAACTCACATCTACTTACGCCTCTTTGTCGAAAAGACTGCTTTCTCCAAATAACCACAAAGGTCTTCAGTGGACTTTCTAGTTGCTCATCAAATGGTTCACAATACCTCAGACGGGATCAAACGCTTCTCTCGTGATTTTGATTCCGTATATTCGTCCACGAAATTGTTTGAAATTCAAAAGAATTAAAAACTGAAAACTCCTTGTTCTGATATTAGCGTAAAACTTCGTTACAGAACAAAGCATAATGAAGAAAATGTTTCCAGGACAGCTTTCTAAAGATGGGCCTCATACTGATTCGGTAGAGAAATTCAGAATCGGAGTGTACAGTGCAGTTATCAGCAGTCTTCAAAATCGGTTCATAAAACAAGGCGAACTTTTTTCTGAAATGTGTTTATTTCATCTGACTACTTTCAGCTACAGGGAAAAGAACTGTATTAGAGGCACTCTGAAGAAGGTATGGGAAATCGTTGCTAGGCAGTAGCTTACCATCAGTAGTTTTCGTAAAATCAGGAAATGATAACAACGCAGTGACAGTTATAGCAGACCAACCGAGAGAAGAACTGCTGTATTTTCCCAATAGTTGGCCGGAATTACAGAAAGCGACAAGTCCAGTCATTGTAGTCACGCTTTCAGGGGATGTGAGTACTAAAAGTGGCAGTGGCTCAGAACGCGACGAAAACATTTGCAAATCAAACCAGTGCAAGAAGTGTGTGCGTTGCGTTTTCTTTTTCTTTATAATAATACGTTATACAACAGTGCTTATGCCAACATATTCTGTGTCTATAATATAAAAATAATGGTGTCCTCAAACCAATGTATACGCTTTCTACAAAACAAAACAACTACAAAAGAAAAGGAGCTACAGATGATGTCCCCCGAAGAGCAGTTCTTTCAAGAACACTAAGAGTTACCGTGTCTCATAAAATACACCTCGGGACAGGTTTAGAAGTCGCTTATAACACTAGTATGTAAGGAACACAGAAAATAGATCTACAGAAAACACAGTAAATACATTTCATAGGGTACCAGCTTACCCGGGAGAAGTGTTGCCAATGAATCGCCGGCACAATACGTACATTAAAGCTAACGTAAACAACCAATGTGTCGTATCTCCAATTTTAAAAATTTTCCAGAATAATATTGAACCAAATAGTGATAAGAAAAATTCAACTCACCTGCACTGCTGGTGGAATGCTGATAATTAATGACTTTATAACTGGAGAAACTTTTCATAAGACACACTTGTATCACCGAGAACCACTTTTCTCAGAACTTAGACACAGAGATGAAAATGGATAGAGTTTCTAAATGCACTGCTGGCATAACTGACGATACTCAACACTTTATATATCTTCACAAAGTTCAGAAACAGCCGAAATAAACGTTAGCGAATACTTTTCGAAGATGTAGCCGAAACGGTAAAGCTCTTCAAGGCTTGGACTTAGAATATTTGGAGCTTCGCACTGAGTAATATTAACCGAGCAAAACTGCGGTCTTAATAGCCAGACTTACAGCATAAAAGTGTGGTCTGGAGGAAGGGGGATAGGTTTTATAGAAATAGAACTAGGCAAGTTCTGTCATGCATTTTTCAATTGCTGGTGCAGTTGAGGAGGTTACTGACTTGATCTGTGGAAATGAGAATTTTAGGAGACCAAGGGAAGAAGATATCCAATTGATTAGTAATTGAGGTCTTACTTGTATTACCGGGATATTCAAAACGAGTGGAAGGAAAGGTTCAGATAACGAAAGAATATTGGCAACAAAGGATTATATTTTCTTGGTATTGCTTCTATCTAACTTTTCTCTGGGGCCGGAACTGATATTGACCAGTACATGAAATCATACACTGTTATCTTATTGAGAAGTGATTGCTCGTATCCTGTTGTTCAATGCGTATAGGTTTTCACCTGAGAATGAGTCTTAGTTTCCGTTCTCTCTAAAAGTTATTTAGGTGATGAGTCTTGATTTCTTTCTGAGATTGACTGATGCAATAGTTTTCTTTTTGAGATTTCTTTCTGAGATTGACTTCAAACTGTTGTATGAAGACGTTCATCACAAAACCTTCTTCAGGCGAGGCGGAATTTTTACACCTCCAGGTGGACTTTCGCTTTTACAGGAGAGTCAGGTATGAGAGAATTTACAAAAGTTTTTATTAATTTTTCAGAACTTTTCGGCGGGTGGGCATTTTCCATGTTTTCTCTATAATACACCCAGTCATACCGCGAATCCACCGAGTGACCATGCAGATCAGTTGGTTGGTACGACGTTTGCTTAGCAATGGAAAGGTCTTGGAAACGATTCTAGTGGCCGCCCAAGCTGAAGGAGTTCCTTTCAAGGATTTTTCCTCTGTCAGCCCAGGAAATGCCACCATGGTATCTTCATATTTGGCCCTTGCCGATTTCCTTCCAACATCCTCTCTCCTATCCTATTTCAATCTGAGCCTAAGTTGCCTAAAGGCAATAGATAAAATTAAACTGAAAATTACTGGTTGCATGTAAATAACTAACATACCCCGAATTGACTCCAACAATGCTTATTTCAAATGCAAATATAAAGCGGTAAAACTGAACGATAGAGAGAAGCCAACAATTGATTTTTATATTTAAAAAAATATCCCGCAAGAGCTTTGCAAATTCTGTTTTAGGAATGAACCTCGTCAACTGACAGCACTGCCTTGTCCCTTGGAAAAAATTCTGGAGAGATTACAAATATATATATATATATTTTTTAAAAAAAAAGCAAGGAAAAAGGAAGCACGAATAAAGTAAATTTAACAGTCAAAGATAACGTGGAGAAACGAATTAGGAAAGTGTAAGAGAGTGAACGGCAGAGTGGATAGTGGAGAAGGCCTGGAATACATAAAGAAAAGTGGAAAGATCTTAAAAAGATTAAAAATGCTGACTATCCAATCCATTTATGTCGTAAAACGAAAGGACGTCTGAAAAAGGCACTATTATGTTACGGACATTTTAAACAATGTAGTGCATATTATGGGCACAAAATTTTCAGCCTTTTCTCAGTGATTAAGACTTACTTAATTTCGTACCCAAACAAAACATGTTTTCCCACAACTACTAGACAGCCTCCGAAAGTAATTTCTAGATACGTTCCTTGTCAAATCTATCTGCATTAAGGTCTATAATATTTTGTATAGACAACTCCTAGAGTAATCGATAGCGTAGCGCAAATCCACAAAAGCTCTGCAGAGTAATCACAATTTTAGCACGATTGCTAAAAACATGGACATTTGGGGTATTCCCCACAATTGGGGAATTCCACATTTCTAAGCTCGGAACACTGTAGACTGCACAACAGTCAGCTCGTGAATGTCGAGGAAGAGACTTTGCAGTGTACGGAATCTCTGCGCTGATTTACAAGTTTGTGTGCTATATTTGCAAAGCACCAGAATCGTATTCCTATGATAGGTTGTCCAGAAAACGTGACTAAAATGACCCTGTTCTAAAATAGAAGATTCGGATCGTAAGTTTTTTTGAACAAGTGTTCTCATGAAGTTCCAAGTCATTGCGCACTATCAAAGTGTAAAGCATTTTGTGTGCATAGGTAGTTTTACTTCCTTTAGTCAATGGAGCTGACTCCAAGAGTTAATGTATTTCTAATAGTAGGCGTTTTGGGGCAATCCCGACATTAGGTTGTGGAATACTTCCGACACTTCCACCAATGGTACATTTCTATACTTTCTTCGCAAAAGTTTATGTGACACTCATGTCCCTCTTTATTTTTGATAGCAAACATTGTTCATAACTACTCCTGAAAGACTTTGAAAGACTCTGGGAACAAAGAAACCATGGCTTCAGCTTTTGAAGCGGTAAGAAATAGCTGTAAAAGCGTTTCACATTCCCCGATACACGTTGCGGGACAAAAGATGAAACTGAGAAACCAGAATTTTGGGTGAAGTCGAAATTGGGCTTCCATCAAAAAGGAACTAAGCTTAGCAGAAATTGTTTGGAATTTGGACTTGCAAATTGATTTGAAACTTCTGGAATTAACCCAACAATATAATCCCTGAGAGTTCATATGCTCCTTCAGGTGTTCATTCTGAAACTCTGCATTAACTATCAACATCACAGCATAATTTGAACTTATTATCATCGAGTTCTTCCACCCTTTGTTTGACTTTGCTCTTAGAGGTAACCAACAAATCCAGAGATGCGATAAAGTTTCTTTTTCGTTTTATTCTCTTTATAATCGTTTCATTTTAAAAATCTGTCAGATCCCATTTCCACACCCAATATCAATTCAGTGTAAAGTATTACTGAGTACATAGTAATAGTTGTCAATTATTTATATGTATTTTTATTTGATGTAGTGGGGAATCCTGACACTTCGCACTAGTTTCATATAAACACCCTCAGTTACCAGAGTATTTTGATGTGCAATGCAAAACATATATTAATTAGAGACAATGGGCTTTATGAAGGCATGCAGAAATCTTATCTCAGTGCTTCATATGATTCCTAAGAAACGAAAACTCTTAGGGTGTCGGGAATAGCCCAAATGACGATACATGAGGTGAACATAGGAAAGGCTTCGTAAAGAAGGAGCACATTAGGATAGCACATAAAGGGACCTTGAAGTCTAAAGTGACCCGCCTAATAAAGGAAAGCTTTTTAATCCAAATTTCAGAGTTAAAGTGTAGAAACAAATTTGGTATTGTCTTTCGTTTTGTAGGTTTTCTGAATAACTGAGTGCTTCGAGCGTTACGGCGTAGGTACAGCATCGTGTAAACTTCATTCGTAATTGTGGCCTTTGCGGTGATTTGAAATCTTAAACTCTGCTATTGTTGAGGGAGAAAGAAAAGCGAAGGTAGCGCTCAAGATCTCCCTTGGATCCCGATATCTGTCTATGGGACTGAAAAACACTGAGACGGATATGGCAACATTGGGTGATGCTCGAGACGTTATTTAGCGTGCAGGAGGGACAATTGCCCCTCCCTCTAAGTAGGAGAATATAAGCGCACTAAAACGTAAAACAACTTGTTTAAAAAGACAAATAAAAGCACACTAAAATGTAAAGAAAAATACATATTTTTTTTTTTAATTTCGATTTTTTGTAAGAGTTCGGAACCAAATTTATAACTAAAACAGCTACTTGTGACGTGCTACGTAATGTAGGTTAGTGAGTTTTAATTGCCTTTTATAGTAATTAATTCTGTTTCGAGCTCACACAGAAAATAGAGAATGAGAGAAGATTTTAAGAAGTACTTTTAGTATTATTTATATTGCGTTTTAAGTGTGTAGCAGTATTTGCTCTGGCTCTTCGTTTAGAGGAGATTGGAAGAGTTGTTTCATTGTTCTGCTTCAGCACATACTAGTTGAAATGTGTGGTTTCAAAGTTTTGAAAATGAATGTGCACCCCTCATTATTTACTGTTTTGTAAAACATTTCTAAACAGCATATATAATTTTCTTGCTTTAGTAACTGCGTTTCTTGAACTGTTTCGTTACTGATCATTATTCCCCAGATCCATAATATTCCGTTGGATCATCTGATATTTTTGCATGGTGTGCAATTGTTCTGTTGAGGATATCTAGCTTTTTATATATAATTAATTTGTTATATTTTTGCTTTGGGTTTATTTCGGTGCCTTGTTAATTTTCAATGCACTTGCTATGTTTGGGTGAGTGTAGTAAGCAGTTGCGTAAAGCACAGCAGTGTGCATTTTCAGATTTTTTTAGAATTATTATGAGTGTTAATATT
>JAGDQP010021475.1:0-31695 GCA_022664845.1 Lepisma saccharinum
CCATCTATTGGCAAAATAATGGATTACTTTTTACTACACCAGATATTAATCAAATGTCATAGTAATTCAATTAATATGTTTGTTATCTGATATTCAATTTTTCAAATAAATTCTTTCTACTGTGATTTATTTTGTATTGATTTATCTGTGAAAGAAAATAAATCTAATTGCAAATACTAATTCAAAAATTAGTGTAAATGTCTTTATTGTCTGACTTTACTATTAATGAAAATGATTTCAATTCCGGAAAATTATGTTAGCCGTTATTTGAATTCTGAGGATCATGTAACACACTTGATCCTTTGCGTCCACTGGATCAGAACAAGAATGTGGCGTAGACTCAAACTGTGCTGACGTTGACTACCTGATCCGGAGGTAGGTTTCCTCAATTTCGGATGTATGCTATAATACTACCTAAAATAGAAATCTTATTCATTCCTTTGTTCGGAAGATGTGCGCACTGATAGATTTACTTTTCGCCGGGGCTATAGAAACCGTGTATTACAGAAATGCATCTTTTATATGTACGTAGATAGTCCCTGATTTAGGTTATTAATTATACGTTTGTAAAAATAGTTACTTTAAAATAGATTATACTACTATATGTCGAATTTATATACTCCAGAAACTTTCTTATTTTACGAAATAGAAAAGGTTAAAAAAAAGAACATGATTATTTATAAGTAATTAATTAATGCATGTGTACAGCACAACATATATTATAGTATTTCACACATTCGAAGTACTTCATCATGATTTAGGCGTCAAGAAATAAAAGCATCGTTTTGCTTTCCCTATTAACAAGTCATGGTTTAAAAATAGTGAGGAACTTTAAGATGCCAGTCTTCTTTTTAAACATTGTTTAAAAAGGTTTGAAACTTAAAATATCGTGCATCCTCAGATCATCATCGAGTTTCAAAGCTACGAATGTAAATTTATTATCTTATACACTGAAACGTTTTTCAAATTACGATAAAAACATGTGTCTCTCAGAATGGAAATAGGTTGCTTAACCACGCTTCGTTTTTGAACTGAAACCGGTGCAAACCATTAGATAGATTTCTTCACCCTAAATTTGATTTTATATTTTTCAACATGAAAATGCTAATTTTATTAATTGGTCTGTTTTGAGAACATTTCCTGCATTTAATACTGTACAAGGATCTTAAAATGATATAAAATTATAAATACTTGAGGCCATTATTGATGAATGATTCAATGTTATCAAATTGGGTTTATAATCAATTAAGAATTAATATCACAATTTATGCTGTAAATTTTCATGAACGCAATAGAACAGATTCTACCCCAACTGACCGTTAAGTATGTGACAATATGCTAAGTTACATGAGAGTGGTCCAACTTGACGGGCTTATGCCAAAACTGCCTATTGAACTCTTGAAAGGTATACGCCATGTACTTTTTCAATACTCGTTCAATTATATCACATCTTGAAAGGCTATTTCAGTGCTATTGACAAAGATGCCATGGCAGGAGTGTAACGCAAGATAAACGGGATTTTATTAAGTACGTAGTTTGAATTACACTAGTGCACTATATTACTGAATAGCAGATGCTTAATTCATATCAAATGCAACGCAACCCTGGGACAAGTAAGATAAACAAATTGAAATCGTGTTACGTTTAGTATTTTTACTTTAATTCTAGGTAAGGTTAACATAAATGAGGTCGCTCCATTAATTAACACGCGTGTTCTGGGGAGTATCAAGTATATTCCTATGCACAGAAGCTGGTAAGTGAACAGATCAAGAAAGCGCACAGTTCAAAGACTGCTCCTTCTTAGCTAGATCAGACACCACCATTCTCTTTCCTTGAAATTCATTCGTATATATAATTTTTATAGTCCCCTTATTATGTATAGAATAATTTCGATTCTGTCATGGGTTTGATGTAAGTTGCTTTCTCTTTGTTATGCGAAGTTCCTTAAGAGGCAGCGGCACTTGGCTACGGCGGCCTGCAAAATGAGGGTACAATTTAACATGGATTTTCACACTTTTCTAGGAATATCATGGTTTCATCACGCTCTTTCGAAGAAACATGACTCAATAGCCTCTTAAACACAATACATGGCATTGTAAAAGTAAACAAGTGCTTAAGAAGTATTTTTCTCTTAGAAATACAGATTACTTTAATTAGCAACATAGCAAGTTTTTCATGCACATTTCGATTATAATAATCTTTATTTCTGAAGAGAAAATAGCAAACATGTCCTTCAATTAAGTAGCTTAACAATTCATTGCAACATATTGAGTAATTGTTTCGAAACAACCTGATTAAATGTTGACATTCCAAGAAATGTGCGAAAATCAATGTTATATTAAACGCTTATTTTGGAGGCCGCCGTAGCCAAGTACCGCTAACTTTTAAGTTCTTGTCTGAAAATATCTTATACTTGAGTAAATTCACCCCAATAATAGTTATGATAACTGAAATAGAAACATAATGCCCATATCAATTGGGGATCAAGTTTCCTGCCATTTCAAAATTAAACTAACCTAATTTAATAAAATATGAAATCGGTGATTTTAATGTAGGCTAAGTATCTTTACCCTCCACCTACGTTGTATATCTCAAGGTTTTGCTTTTATTCTACGAAATGATTAATTTATAACCGGCCTGAGTCTCAGATGCCTAAAGGCCTTAAATAAAATACAAATTCAAATTAATTTATAACAACATAAATTTGGGGGTTGCCTTGTTCTCACATTTTATTCTCTAATGTATCCGGAGCGTTGAAATTGTTATCTCATCAAGTATTTGGGATGCACTTTAAATACAGTACTTCCCCGGGTGCCAAAATGGCTCAATCAAAACGATCCTAACCTAACATAGCATTAGTAACGACTTAAAACAAACAATTTAAACGTTACTAACCCGAGAACGAATCAATCTAATGTAACATAACGTTCTATATTGTCACTGATTGAACGATGCGGAGGAGTACCTAAGGTCCAGCCAAAATGGGATCTCCAAATTAGAATTTCTTTGTGAACTTTAGACGTGTTGGATCGGGTCGGGATTGAAGGGAGATGATGTGGGAAAGAAGTCGGAAGGGCCTAATTTCAAGGTACCATCCTGACAGAATGCCATGACAAAAAAATCTGGAAGAGCCTCAGTCAGGATAATTGTAGATCGTTCCCAGAACCTTCCGAATGCGAAGCCAAGGAATTTTATTTATAGAGAGGAAGCTTCAATAAAATTCTTCTGGGTATTACTTTAGCTTACGTCGGGCGTGATTTTTTTCGAACGAAGTAAGTTACAGGCTCATGAATCGGAATCAAGGTAATATTATGTCATAATGACATTTTTTATATTACCATTGACAATTTGCTACAAAAATCACAAACAGTATGTAGAGTGAGCGATAACGAACGACGACGGGTTAGAAAAGCCAGCATAGATAATCTTTTTCATTATATGCAAAGCATATCACCTTTAACAGACTCCACTTGTGACTGCTCTATTTATAGTATGAAATGGAATGCCCGACGTATACTAAAGAGAAGCCTACTCATGAAAATAATATAGGCCTACATTATAAATAAAATATATAGTGCTATTTATTACACGTTTGCTAAGTAAAAAAATTCGAAATGTTTCTAAGCAGTAAATAGGAACACTAGCCATTTGACGAGTTAGCGAAAATCAAGAGAAAAAAGAACATGAGTTTAGAAGACCAGGATCAGATAAAAGCAATCAATGTCTGAAGAATAAACAAAGTCTATAAAGCAATACAGAAGGTGAAAAATATTGTTTATTTAAAATTTCGTACGAAATATACTACTAATATAGTAAAAAACGTCATTGACATATTAGCCAATGAAAATTAATAATTTCCCGCCAACAGCGTTCCTCGGCGGCATCACATGATTTTACTCTCGTGCTGCCATCTGACGAGTTGACTCGGCTGACAAGTCTTTTTTGTATACTATGCACAGTATAGGAAGATTCGCTTCTTGTTGTTCTGTGGTTCTGTTTCAATTGTGCAGATGTTTCTAGAATTTAAAACGGGCGGCTTCTCAATTTAGTTACTTATATAAAACAAGAGAACGTAATGAGGCGATACTTGATACAGTGTTGCTAACAATAATTACTTGATAAAGCTAAACAGCACTATAAAAGTAGTTAAAATTCTATCTTACTAATGCTAGAATCAGGAGTGTTTGTTGCTAGAACATGCACAGAAGTTACCGAAATCCCTATACACACTACAGAAAAGTGAGAATCTTTGGCACCTAAATAAGTATTCAAAATAACTAGTCCTAGATACAAAGTTGCTGAATTGGTAACTCTGTCTCGGTAGTGTACGCTCCCGCCTCCTAGCGTCTGTCCAGAGCAAAAACTAAATTTCCAATATAAGCGCGCAGGGCCTGAGAGAAACTAATGAAGTATTGTCAGGCAAGGTCAGCATTCTCAGCAATCAGACAAATCAAGCAGAGTTGCCAGATATCCGAAGCAAAAAGTAGCCTGTGAAGTGGTAAAAAGTCGCGCATTTCCTCTGCCAGTAGCCCAATATATAACGGCGAGACTAGATTTATCATCTCGACATTGACCCAGTGTGACTGAAGAAACCCCCTGGAAAGACGGCTCTCAGGCAAAATTAATGAAAGTATTGTGATGAAGTTGCAGTACCTTTCCGTATCCTTCCGGCGGTGCAGAATATAGAGTTCGTCAACGAAAGACTACTGTACCTTACGATACCTAACTCTATGGAGCAACACGGTTTTAAAAAATGTCGATGCTCCAGCAGAGATGGCTAAAGATAATGGTAAAGTTACATTTTACGAGGAGTTAGAAAGATTGTTTGACCGATTACCGAAGTATAATACGAAAATTGTGTTGGGGGATTTCAACGCTAAGGTATAGGGATGGTATAGAGAGGAGACGAGACGAAACTGGCATCCGTCTTGTTCTAGTCTCGAATTTTTTAGGGCAGTCTTGGTCTCGTCTCGATCTTGAAATTCCGGTCTTGGTCTCGGTCTCGATTGTAAGCCTCAGTCTCATCTTGGTCTCGAGTCTTGACACGTAAGTCACGGTCTCGTCTCTAGAGGCAATAGACCAAATATTTACCGTCTCTTAACTTGTTTGAAATGGGAACGCAGGCTTTCCGATCTCAGTACAAGAACAAGAATATTAATATGATATTAACATAGTTTGTTACATTGTTAATTTGGGGTTTAGATTAGAAATAATATTCTGAAATGAAGAGAAAAACAATTACGATTTTAAAGTAATATAAAGCTTTAGAATACGAATAAATCATGAAGAACGGCAGCTCTTCGAGTGACGCTGGCAAAGCACACTGTTAGCAGCACTCAGATAGTATACAGTTAGTTTCGGATCTACCGAAGTATAAGTCCGATTTTGATGCTTGAACTTACATTTGAAAGCTCTTTCCAATACTAAGAAACAGGGAAAAAAAATGGTTCGGTAGGATCTCCTTGGGGTCCCCTAGGGCGCTTTGAAAAGAATATAGAAATTCCACATTTTTTAGGATAGCACTGACCCCAGACCACATAGGCGGCCGAAACTTACTGGATCTTATTCTACGCTTCAATACGTTTCAAATGGTGTATCATACGTTAAAATCGGTGGAGCGGTTCAAACGTTACGACTTTTTTAACCGAATCAAAAAATTTTCACAAATGATAGAAAGGTATGTCCGTCATTCTGTGTGTCTTTTTGTTTTAGCCCCAAATGGGTGGTACCGGAGGGTTTTAGGGGTCCATTGCGGTCCCCCATGTTAATGGGAATAAATCCAAGCTTAGATTTTTGATAGGAGTTACGGTTTTCGAGATATGGAGCAAAATCGATCTTGTATCCTTCCGCCATAGTGACACGTGCCACTTTTTAAATACGAGCCCGTTACACCACAAATTGCGAATTGGTACACGTAATATTTTAATTTTTCTATTTCTAAATTATATTTAAATTGACTGAATAACTGTTAAAACCGTTAAATATTAAACATTTACATTTTAGCCGAAATTTCCTAAAAGATCTATAGAAATAAATAAACGTACACTGTTAAAGATTTTCCGAGACATTCCTGAAAATATCTAGGCAACCATAACTACCTGGGAATTTTCAGTAATTTGGGTAATAAAAGGCATCCATCATACAGGTCTCAGGAATGTTGGGAGTAAAGGAATAAAATGGAAGTCTAAGAACAGGGTTCTTCAGTCAAAAGTTCAGCGCCATACTGACTGATCTAAATTTCCAATTAAAATAAAACAGTTTAGCATGTTAGAATTGTGTTGCCTGAATCCCGAAGAAGTTGATCCCACGACTTACGCCACATTTTAATTATTTATGTAATCGTCAATTAAGGTTCGGAATGCTGATTCACTCAAAATATTTCCGATTTCTACCAAAATAAGAACTGACAAAATGGCAGCAGCAAACTATTGATCAACATTGCATGCACAGCTACGATAAGTTTTCTCATTCTATGCACGTGCAGAACTGAAAACGAAAAATATCCAGATAATCAAACGAAAAGTCTCTGTCTGAGTTTCCCTCCATCACAGTAAAACAACATGAAATACTAAAAATTCTGCGAAACTTCCTTTAGAATTCCAAGAAACGTCAACAAAATTTTTAACAGTGCACAGTACGTGTCAAAAATTTTCCATATTGTGAACTTTGTACAAAGAAATCATAAAGAACGATAGTTCTTCGAGTGCGCTGACAAATGAGTTTGTTAGCGGCACTCCAATGTATACAGCTAATTTCGGATCTAGCGAACTATAAGCCCGATGATGATGCTTGAACTTGCATTTGAAAGCTCTTTGCCATACTAAGACACAGAAAAAAAAAGGGGTCGGCAGGACCTCGCTGGGACTCCCTAGGGTGGTGCGAAAAAACATCACAATTTCACATTTCTGATGATAGCACTGACACCAGACCATATAGGCTGCCGAATCTTGCATAATCTTAATCTATGCTCCAATACCTTTCAAATGGTGTGTCACACGTCAAAACTGTAAAGGGGTTCAAAAGTTACTTTTTTAGTCGAATCACAAATTTTCACAAATGATAGAAAAGTGTGTCCGTCATTCTATCTGTCTTTTTGTTTTAGCCCCAAATGGATGGTAGCGGGCGATTTTGCGGGTCAATTGCGGGCCCCAACAAGTTGGGGTAAATCGAAGCTTATTATTTTGATAGGAGTTACAGTTTTCGAGATACGGAGCCTACCATGGTCCAAAATCGACCTTTTGTATGAAGACTATGCACTTCT
Source organism: Lepisma saccharinum (assembly GCA_022664845.1). NCBI lineage: Eukaryota > Metazoa > Arthropoda > Insecta > Zygentoma > Lepismatidae > Lepisma > Lepisma saccharinum. The sequence continues at coordinate 7,262 of JAGDQP010021475.1, forward strand.
TTAATATGTAGCCTTACAAAATAAGTGATATCAGTATAAAAAACCCTTCAGGGTAAAAAGAAGAGTGACAAGAATTTTCCTTACAAAAGAAGTGATAACAATTTTGCGAGTGATTTTCTTTGTGTCACTATGGCGAAAGGGAGGATATTAAATCTCTTAATTTTATTACAAAGGAGACACTTCCGCTATAGTGACGCAAAGAAAATCACTAACAAAATGGATATCACTTCTTTTGTGAGTAGAATACTTGAATTAGCCTTCTCTTTACCCCGTAATGAAATACAAAGAAATTGAAAATGGCATTTACCGAACTCCACAGCTACATGAATCAATTACTTTACAATACTGCTCTTGACCGATTAAAAGAACAAATTCATAAGTAAGGATTACAGCTGCACGTCCGTACATTAAAGCAAAAAGAGAAGAATGAAGTCTGTTGTCAGTCGGCGCTACTTTCAAATAGCATATTGCGAATCTTATAAACTGAAATAAGCACATTGGTATTTCAAATAAGTCGTATTATCAGATTAAAATGTCATTTCAAGAATCCCAGCAAAGCATAGTTTGATAGGTAAAAAATTAACTTTACTATGTCTAAGGCATACTATGTTCGCGTACAATCTTATATCCTCTTTATACCCGTCTGTCGACAACTTTAGACTCAGAAACTACGATGGTGGTTGAGTTGTTGTTCGGCAGTAGGGTTACCACCTGTCCCGTATAATACGTAATGTCCCGTATTTTACGTGAAATTTTCGCGTCCCATATTATCAGTTGTTGTCCTGTATTATAAGAAGTAAATTCTCACACATATTTTCAACATATCAATTTTAACAAATAACTATGATGGACTCTTTTCGATCTGTTTTTACTACGCAGACTGGCGAGTAGACTCTGTTCACATTTCCAGGCCCCAACATAAGACCTGAGAATAGGAATATAATACTCTCGCCTTGTTTGCTCTTGTTGATAACACATTACATTAATTCAACACTTTTCGGTGTACCAGAACAACCACGACTTTATGTGGTTAATCAACATTGTTTGGTGTATGATTTCATTGATTCAACGGTGTGATAGTGGTAGTATGACACTCTTCATTGTGTTGAATGAGAATCAACAACATATCTATTGTGTTAAATCACTGAAATCAACACCATTGTACGTTTGTGAAGTTAGCTCCCCACCCAAATGAATTAAGCTTTAACTTATCCCAATCGTTAGGGAGTTCTTAGGGAGTAACCGAAAAGCTGGTGACGGCGCCAGCAAATGTTGTGGGGCTAACTTCACACAGCCACCAACCCATACAATTTGTGGTAGTTGTTGCGTCCAATCGTTAATGAGTTCTTAGGGATGAATAGGGAGTACATTATTTTCGTTAGCAAGTGAATGATAACTTGGTGATGGTGCCAGACGTGTGAAGTTAGACCCCCGAGGGACCCAAACTATACAATTTTTACCCGTTGTTGCGTCCAATCGTTGGGGAGTTCTTAGGGGAAAATAGGGAGTACATTATTTTCGTTGAGGAGTGAAGGATAACTTGGTGACGGCGCCAAAACAAGTGTGAAGTTATCCCCCCCCAAGGGACCCCAATTAATCAAATTTCGAGTCGGCGTTGTCTGCAACCGTTAGGGAGCAGTGGTGAGTACATTATTTTCGTTAGGGAGTGAAGGATAACTTGGTGACGGCGCCAGCAAATATGGCGAAAGTGTGAAGTTAGCTTCCAACATTTGTTGGCGTCGTCACCAGCTTGTTGCTTACTCCCTAACAAAAATAATGTACTCCCTATTCCTTCCTACGGATTCCCTAACGATTGGACCCAACAACGGGCGAAAATTGTATAGTTTAGGCCCCTTGGGGAGGCTAACTACCCAAATCCGCCATATTTGCTGGAGCCGTCACCAAGTTATCAGTCACCCTCTAACGAAAGAAATGTACTCCCTAACGATTGAACGCAAAAACGGCCAAAAATTTGAAAATTTTGGCTCCTTGGGGGACGATTACATGGCTCACAAAATAATACATGTCTGTATTTATCCGTCTCCGAATCAATCTCCAACACTTTTATATTATTATTGAAAGACAGCAGAAAATAGTTTGGTATTGATAACTTGACTACTTATCTTAGTCACATTTTTAAACTACAATATAACATGTTAGATAAAATTTATCAGAATGAAACTAATTGTCACAAGACTTCTTCTAGTATGAAACAACAACAAAAGCATTAAATTAATATCATCGACATTCATGAAAATAAAGCTTATAGTCTCGATCGAGACGAGAGTTAAGTCTCGGTCTCGTTTCGAGGGATAATTATCGGTCTTGGTAAAACTTTGGTAAACTTTAATTTTATATGGGCCAGTCTAGTAAATTTGGACTTCGGCCCGTCACGATTCACCTTTTAGCTGTTAAAATCCACACTCATGTCCCTGCCGGGACATCTCGGCCGGCTTATCAGTCTTGGTCTCGTTTCGAGTAAGTCTCGATGCAGAGAGTCTCGGTCTCGTCTCGATTCCTGAAAATTAGTCTCGTTCTCGATACCATGCCTACTAAGGTAGGTAGGGAGGAAAACGATAGGCATATACAGTCTTCACGAAAAGATCAACAACAATGGAGAAAGACATAACTTTCGCGATGTCGAAATCCCTGCTAGTTGCAGAATAATCGTTAATTTATATTGCTACAATCGTAACCGTCTATATCAGTCGTGTTCCTTAACTATGAGAGCATATTCGTTTAAAAGTTAGCACTGTATCTAAAGAATATACTTTAAATGAAGACAACGAAGTTTCATCCATATTTTTCATTTAATAAAGCAGGGACTGTTTCAACTAACATCTGTCATGGGCCGAGGTTTTGAGAGGCAGACACAGAGTAATATTTTATTTAATTTTTCTATTTTATTATTCATAAATTAATAATCTGTAATTGTTTTAAGAAAACAGAAATAATAATGTGCTGGCTGAGTAGGTCCGGAACCTGCTGTAATTGCCCACCGGCTATACAATATCAGGGAATTGAAAAACAGTGATCTCATTCTCTATTATAAATCTGATATTCATAAATTGACGGGGTCTTCTACTTCTCTCAGCGCTAGAAAATTTACTGTTGGAGCTTATGGACAGAAAATGGATTTCGAATATCTTCATTTTCTAAGGAACTGGATATCTTTAATAGAAAAGAAAAGTTTTGGAGCATTCTTCAGAAGTTTATGCACGGGTTGAAATACTTAGAACGTACATTTGTTTCCTAGTTTTTCAGAATTAAATTATTAAAAAATAAATAAAAAAAATTTTTCTTCTAAATTACAATATGACTAACTTTGCAACCAATTACGCTACAAAGATCAACTTTTTTTCGTTTTATTCCTTGTGAACAAACGATTCTAATAATTTTAATTGCAAACATATCCGATACACCAATAAAAAAAAGTATTTTTATATAACAATTCTAGTCCAGCCCTAAAAGGTTTGATCAGGGTAAGCCACGCCCCACTCTAGGCCTGACAGTGGAAGGGGTGGGAAGTTGGAGAAGCGAATGCCTGAATATGTGTATACCGCTTGAATGAAACACGTTTTCGACCGGTTTTTGTGATTCCTGCGAAAAATTGCTAATTCTGTAGAGTTTGTGTTCTTCCTCAATGGTTCCATGCTAAGAGGGTGGAGTCAGTGGTCACAACTGCTCGAGTCGAGTCGAGTCGGAGCCCACTATATGCTCGAGTCGATGCTCAGAGAGAGCCGAGCGGATTGACATAACAGTCAGAAAAGGAGTCAGTGGACGATGTCATAGTAATGCAAAGTTATCTTACCTCATAATTGATACACAGCTATCTCGGTCTTCTACTTGTTCAGTTATTAGAGAAAACTTAGAACAACAAATTATGTTGCCAAGAAGATCAATTAACTAACTTCACATCGACTATCATGCTTTCTACTATCATTGTTTCTAAAGTTAGTAGGAAAGAAAAAACAAATAGTGAAACTAAATCAACATAAAAAAGTAATAAAAAAACTTTTAAAGACATTCTTTTCTTAATCAATTCGTACTAAAAAGGAAAAAAATAATTTTGTTTATGCATGCCTAAAAAGAAAAGCATGAGCGCGCTCTCATATACTGTCGCTTCATAAATTCTTGAAATGACGCGCCCCATTCTTTTCTTTTTAGTCATGCATAAACAATCTTTTTTCCTTTTTAGTACGAATTGATTAAGAAAAGAATGTCTTTAAAAATTTTTTTTTATTTATTTCAGTGTCGACTCGCTCGATTGGAGTCGAGTCGGTGCTCAGTAGCTACTCGAGTCGAGTCGAGTCGGTGTACAGTAGCTACTCGAGTCGAGTCGAGTCAGTGGTCACAACTGTTCGAGTCGAGTCGAGTCGGTACTTAGAACTGCTCGAGTCGTTGCTCAGAGAGACTCACGCTGCGACTAGGTTACAGTGAGTCGAGCTCGAGCGACGACTTAACTCGAGCGTTAGACTCGCCGCTCGCGCCGAGCGGATTGACATCCCTAGTGCAAAGGCAGAGACCCTAGCCTTACAGAAGGTACCATCCCGGTATTCTCCTGTTGAGACTAACGAAAACCTCAGTCAGGATGGCCTGCCGGAGCAGGGTTCGTACGCTCGACATACCCAATGCCGCTTGGTTGGCAGACACGCTACCCCTAAATTTTTCTTGTGTTGTGGCAGTTATGTTTGTTAATGTTAGGAAATAGAAGACCGTCTTAATAAGAAACAACCGGAGACGTACAAGTGCTAATATCCACGTTCTCCAGCTAACATTACAACATAAGATATTACCTTTCGGACACGTGTAGAAAAGAACGGAGGAAACCACCTGCCCTTGAAACATAATATTTGATATTAACAACCAATATTCAGGCACGTTCTCTGCTCAATTGTCACATATTCCATCTCTCATTTACATTTCAGAGAAATGACTCAATGATGAAGTTCTTAGAAACACCTTGAATCCTACTTTTAGAAACCCTGAATCCTATCCTAAAGCTCCTTGAATTCGATATCCTGTTAGTAATTGTTATAATGAAATCTCTCCTTTTTCACGCTAAAGTCATCCTCTCTACCATCACGAACTTCCTTCTTTTAGTCAACTAAGACCCGTAATATGAACCACCAACCTTGGCAGTCGATCAGACTGTGACAAGTGGAAAAGAGAATTAATAAAAGCAAAATCCTCACTCGATCGACAGGACAGTGTTTCCTGTAGTTCCAAGCAGTCAATATCGTTCTTTACAGCTTATTTGACGACTACGATTCATTAGAACTTAAAGACTTAGAATATTCGACAAAAATGGAACTCTATTAGTATTTTCGATCAGTGCTACGATTGTTTATTTATCGATAACGAACAGTAAAAAACGAAAAGAAGTTTCTTCTCAAAAAGATGACAACGGCGTTTTAAAGGACATTACAGATCTCCAGCGACACGTGCCTGTGCGAAGTGCCTAGCTATGACTCCATCCTTAGCAACTAGACCACAACCATCTTGTTTCCAGCAGCAACTTATAGCCGTTAGGTGAGTTGAGACTCCGCGATATTCATCAGGCTAAATTTGATAGGTTACTTGAATAGTCTGAGATCATTGCATACTTACGTATTTTAGAATTAGCTTAGTGTAAACTATTGGACCGCTGTACCAGCAGCACGTGACTCGTGTACTCGGTTAGTCAGCCAAAATTAATTATATTATTTTGTTTTCTCCCGAGGATTCCTGTTAGGATTAAGGCATGCTTATTTTTAGATTAGACGAAATTAGAGACATTTTAAACTTGACTCTACCATCGAACTACGCTTCTCAACGTTCAAGTCATTTAAATAACCTTAAACTCTATAACATATTTTTGGGACCCACGACACATAGTACATTACTATACAATATCTGCATAACAATATTACTCACATTAATTCATAAATATACTGTCAAAGCATTTGTCGTATTTATATTGTAATAGGATGTGTGTCAATAGAACATACACAACAAAACGTAAACAAAGGAACGTAAACGCAGACAAATAGTGTTTACGTAAACGATCAAGTGTAGCAGAAGACGCCGACTTCTCAAGTGGGAAAACTTGGAGTTACTGAAGTCCCGCCTACATGAAGAGCTGGAGAGACCTATAAAAGGTCCACCAAACACCTAAAGATCATTTCATTTCAATCTGAAAAAGTGGACACCTCTTCCTATCCTTATGCCTTGGTCTTGAGTCAGATCATATCTATCGCTAAACTCCTCACCAAACTTACATGGATCATCATAATAATAGGTGAACCACTAGTATATATCTCGATACAGCCTGTGTTCCGGGCGCTCTATTAATGAACTGTATTATATTTGTATTTAATCGCGAAGTCAACCGTCTCGTTGTTCTCATTTATTAACCACGACGCTATCGATCCCAACGGTCGAAAGGCTCTACCTGAGATCTATTTCAGCCTACAACAAATACAAATATCATTACATGGTGGAAGCGCTATGGTCTGATTACATGGTGGATCGCCAGGATTTTAATTAGTTTTATCACATCATTACGTGATAGAACGCCTGGATCTCGTTACATAGTGGATCACACGAATCTACGTGAAATTTTAAAAACATTTTAATAAGCTATATTACGTGAAAAAGTGACAAGTGAAATAGTGGCTTCAAAACCGAGCGGTGAAAAGGTGACAATACTTTGGATTAAAACTATGGATATTTTTTTGGATAACCCACCCTTGGAGAACATACTTGTATATTTTAACCCACCCCAGAATTCGAAACAACCCTACCATTGGATACCAGGAAGGAGGACTGCAGTACCAACCAGAAGGACGGAGTCATCAAAAACAAAGGTATGTTTCAATATATTATGGGAAGTTACTTGTCTTTAGCAAAGTTAATCAAATGCCGAATTCTATGATTAAATGCCTGTAACACAATCCGGTGCAAGGACAGGATAAGTTATTTCAGATAAAGAAAGTAGTTCCAACGAAGAACACGAAATGGCTACAAAACCTTCATCTAACATGTAGCACTTGACAAAATATTCGGGAACAATAAATGAAGATCTCGATCGTTTCTTCATGCTATTTGAGCATCTAGCCACTTTACAAGGCTGGACAAACGAAAAAAGTGGAGATTCTCCCAATGTATTTCCAAGATGTAGCATTGAACCTAATTTTCCAATTGCAATCATTAGATAAAATAGCAGACGTAACGTATGACAAGCTAAAGTAGGAACTTACTAGCCTAAGTCCCCCTATACTTCCTCAATACAAGACTGAAATGGAGATTAATCTCGTACAGCAATATCCAGAGGAATCTATAGATACGTATTTTCTGCGAAAATTAAGGGCCATTAGGCACAATCTTCCGAAATGTACAGGAGACCAAGTTATAAACCAGCAAAGTTCTAGACAACAACCAAATTATCCTATGTATTTACAAAATCACAATCAACAGTGTTCCAGTACGCAAACAATACCTCCCTGGACTACTCAAGAACCTATTACTGATTTCTCTAAACGTGAGCCTGAACCCCCGGGGTATGTACCTATGTAACAAACTTATTCCCAAAACCCAAATTACCCAATGAAAATGAATCAGTCTAATGAGACCTTACCATAACCACCTATTCTTTCATTCTACAGTGCACAACCAACAGCACAAAGCCAAAATCCTATCAAACATGTAAATGATACCTCAGCTTACGAAATGGAATAAATAAAACCTAATCAAATACAACCTGGTCAAATTGTTCATCTTCAGTCCAACTTGGAAAATATCCTACAGGACTTTAGGAAGATATCCTAAACTACTTTACAGGACCTTTATGTCAGCGGTGATCTGGAATTGGAAGCTTTTTTCCCGAAGACTTTCAATTTGCTACGCCATTCATTAAACAAGGTAGGTGTAAAAGCAGTAGGATGACAAGCTTTACAAACAGGAATTCAAGTTGCAAGGGGATATGCTTGAAAATGTCCTATTAAAGAATCTTTAAAAGCACGAGTTCGCGAACAAAGTTCTTCAAGAAATAAAGCTGAAAATCATTTGCTTACTGGAAGCGGTAGGAGAAAGGCACGTAAACGTAAGGCTTCCGTACGCATTGGACCACCAACATTTAAAACAAGACGTGTTTCTAGAAAGAAAAGTAGAGATATTTTTAGTTAAACATGTCATTTCTCAGACCTAAAAGTGAAGAATGCTGTAGAAATGAATTCGATATAGTTTCTGTCCGTATGGCACAAACTTCTATCAAATCATGTCGTATGACAGAGTATAGACCGATTTCTTCACTTTCTTCTGAGGGACCAATAAAATTCCTTGTACCTGGAGATACTGCTGAATATATTAATCCCGTGCATATTTATGTAAAGTATTACGGGGAATGGAGATAATTTACAAGTAGCAGCAGATAATGTAGCACAGGTAAATAATTTCTTACATGCTCTTTTTAGTCAAATAATATTTCTTTAAATGATAAAATTGTTTCATCTTCTAATAGTACATATCCGTACCGAGCCAAATATGAATGTTTATTTAATTATTCCGAAGATGTAGGCAAAACTTATTTAACTACTGCATTATGGTATAAGGATACTGCTGGGCATTTTAATACTCTCAATGGAAATAATGTTGGTTATTATAAACTAAAACATCTTGTTGATGGAAACGCCATCCTCACGTTCCGTTGATATGTATGGACGATTTCATTAATATATTTCAGGATTAAATCGAATTCTTCCAAATAAAGTTAATCTTCGTATAAAATTAAGCCGTAGTAAAGATGCGTTTTGTTTAACGGAAGCTTAAAATTCAACATTTAAAGTTAAACTGGAAGATGTTATTCTCTATGTTCGTAGAATCAGTATTTCTGCAGATTTAGCTTTACAGTTAAATAGTTTTATGAGCCATGATACTGTAAAATCACCACTAACTAGAGTTGAAACAAGAGTACATACTATTCCTGCTAATGTCACATCATATAGTCTTGATATTTCTTGGAAATGTACCTAAGGGTCTCGTTATAGGTTTTATTGCAAACATTGCATTCAATGAAAATCCATTCCACTTTCAAAATTAACAAGTTGCAAGTACAAGTTAGTTCCCAATTTTCCCTCAGACTCCCCTTACATCAGATTATGAAATCAAGTATACATTCGAGATTATTTCACTGTTCCCTGGAACTGGTATATTTCATGAAAATGTAAGTCGCACGGTCACATATTCTGATTACCCCCATGGATATACTCTTTATGCATTTATTCTTTCTCCTACTAATATCTTAGATGATTCTACATGGGATGTTATTAAGGATTCTCCCGATTAACTCCGAATTGGGTTCAATCAAGAACTAGCCAATTCCATTTCTTGTATTATTTACGCTCGATTTGATTCGTTATTGTAAATCGATAAGGATCGAAATGTATATAAGGATCATACCATGTAAAATTTAGTTCAGTTTGAGATCAACAATGAGGTCTGTCATACACTTTTCAGCGTTCGATTATAATGAATAATAGTGAAAGAATTAGGTATAGTTTATATAGATAGCAATAGTTTTCAATCTTGGATATTTAAACCTCATTTTTACATTATCAAAAATTATTCCTAGTTTAAGATATACAAATTATTATTTATTCGGTTTACAATGTATAGACGGTGAAGTTGAATATCGGGAACTTAACATGTATACCTCGCATTGTTAATATTTACTCACATGGCAAGCAAGTTTTTTAAGTCCCTTCTACAAAGAACAGTGATTAATTTAGAAGATATACAGTGTCCAAAATATAATGCTTTAGCATTTTGCATCGCAAAGTTATCATCTACACCTGTCTACAAATTTTGGTTGTGTATTGAAAGAAGCTTCAGTCTATGCAAAACATTTAATTTATTACCATCCTACCTGAAAACAGAACAGTGTATGAACCAAGTGCAAGTGCAACAACTCTTACAGGAATATATTCAGTGGATACGTTACCAAAACAAATTGAATATCCGGCAGCACTTATAAATTTAAGTACTTCGATAGTTTTGGAAAATAACATACTAAACACTTGTTAAATTTTTAAAACAAAATTGCAAATTATGTTGTGTAAATAAAATTCAAATTCAAGATGAAAAATCAATACTTTGCGGATTATTCTGTATAGTTTGAATTTATTACAGTGTGCGAGGAAAAAGTGTAATTTATTATTTTCATACTAAGAATCTTAAAAAAAATGATGAAATTGTAATATAACTTGTAAAACTATTATAAAACGAAAGGAAAATGTAAATAAAGATTTTTAATACAAAACTAAAACCAAATCTTTTATTCTTATAATAAATCCTTCAAGAAACAAAAAGGTATAAAGTATAAAAATATATTTATTTGTTAAGTTTAAGAAAATGTATTGTAAAGATTTTTTACAAAATGAAGGCAGCTTAAGTTCAATGGTAAGTATGAATACACAATTCATACATTAGCACTTTTGAAATGTTTCACACTTTAAACATTGAAAATTCTTAAAGAAAATTCAGTTTTAATATCTTTCATCATGAAACACATTATAATCTTTTAACTGTTCACTCTCGGTCTCTGTCTGGTTCAGCATTAATATCTTTTTCAATTAGTTTATTTTTCACAACATGAAACTTTAGTAATAGTAAATTTCGAAGGAAACATTCAAATATTCCTACACTATCGAAATCTTCATGTTTTAAAACATACGCATTATAAAGAAAAAATTCACTGAATCCATGGTGAGTTTGAATGATGATCTATTTAAAGACCTGTCTTCATCTACAGAACGTGTGACGTATCGATGTCTCATGTCTCATTCTAAATTCACAGTTTTTAATGGCTTCAAATATAAAGTTATCGACAATATTAAAATTCACACAATGACACGAGGTAGAAGAAGAAACTTGCCTGTACTCACTAAAAGTAGAATATTCTTAATCTTCACTTCCAGAATATCTACTTCCAAGCTTGAAAAAATCGAGTACGATCTGTAAAAGAAGGTGCATTCTCCGACAAAGGTCCATCGTCTTCAGCCACTAGAATTCTCGTAATAATGCATGGTGATAATGTTCACTACGACAGCTAGAACACAACTAAGAAAAACAATTTATAGTAAGTATATGACCTATTTTGCAGACCGTTCAAGAAATTTCTGGAATTTCACCTCGAGAAGAAAATAAAAGGAGGTTAACCTACTTTCAAGAATTCCACCGCAAGACGAAAATAGGTCATCGAAAAAGCAATGTTCTAGAGGGTATATTGACCTCCTTTCGAGTTAGAGAAATTTCTAGAATACCTCCTCAAAACAAAAATAATAGAAGATCCGTTACACGAAAAGGTCAACTTACTTTCCAGGAATGTTCCAGGCCAAGCATAAAAAATATGTGAGACAAAATAAAAGATGAATTAAAAATGATCTAGCACTTACTAGAAAGGTCAGCCTACTTTTCAAGGAAGAACTGCGCATGCACAGATCATGGCCCAAGTTTAAAATTGGAGGAAAACAAACAGTTCTCCAAGAGAGGTTCTCCAGTACGGTCACGGAGAAGCTGTGATCAATGATGATGATCCCTCCTACAAATACATCAATCTCCCAAGTGTAAAATGTTTCATAGGCCCTTCAGCATCAAAGGTGCGAAACAAAAAATCCATAAACATTAAAGGACACCTTTGGTTACTTCAGCACATAATGATCTAGAATAAATTTCTATTCCCTCTAGCACGAGCATCAATATAAAAATAAAATTAGCTTACGTCATCATCTAAAGAGCTTGCACGAGCACCCAAGGATGTGAGAGAGTGTTACGTCTACATTGAAAGATCTAGAAAAAGGTTAGGTGAGCAAGGAACAATGTGACGTAAAACACAGAACCGTTAGGTCAAAAAGGTCACTGACCTAAAAGGTAGGTCAAAAACCGTTATGCCCTGGGGCTACAAAAACAACAAAAAGGGGCGTAAACAACATATTTGACTTATTTCAAAGTATCGTTTTACAGAAATCTACACGTGATTTTGATTTAGTTTTAAAAAAGTGAATTTAGTGACCAATTTATAAAACTAGTGAACTTTTTGTGAGCATAAGTAAAAAAAATGACTTAGTTCAAATAGTGATCCAGTGGGAGGCCTGTGCGTATGGAACTCTTGTGATATGAAGTTAGATCTGCTTTAAACAAAACATTTCTTGCTGTTATTTCAATGCACAGCGTATGACGTCATAAATCGCTGCCTGTGATATATATTATACAAAATGGATTCTTTAAAATACTTTTAAACAGCATGTCACAGAGTTTCATAACCATTTTCCAAAACTGTAGTATTGTCTATAATATATAATTTTCAAAATTCAAAAAAAAAAAAACGTGGAGGGGGAGCGCGAAAAGGAGCATTAAGTTGTGAAGCTAAACATTTAAATTAGTATGTTGACATTACCGAATAGACTGGAAATACTTCTGAACTCACTATTAAATTCTACCACCAAAGGAGTAGGCTAGGATGAAACTACGCAGCTCACACGTGATGCTATGGACAGAGCCAAGTGCCAGACTAAGTGATGGCGTCACAACCTCCATTGTCTAAACACACGAGCGAATCTGGGCCGCGGTAACAAGCGTTGATATTCAGAAACACGAAAGAAATGTCACATTTATTTTTTCGCAACTTTTAATCAACATTATAATCCGTGTACAACCTGTGTATAGATATAATTCGAAAGAGTTCAAATCTTTCGTTTCGAAATAAAAATACAACTGGATCAATGTTCTTAATAACTCACTTTATTAGACCAAATAATACTAAAAATTGGAAATACAGTACTGAAATAAACAAAAAACTCCACATAAAATCCACAACATATCGAGAATACTTTAATGAGCCAAAAGTTCAAAATTGAAATATCAATATATATATACACTTAACAGTCTGAATATTGAACTCCAGAAAATACTCAATCAGAAATTTAGTTTTGGGGTTGATTTCGCATTGCATAACTGCGCGAACCCGAAGATTGTCAGTTCTTGCGTTCACAAAATTTCACATATTACACAAAAGTGTGTTCAATTGCTATAGCTTCTCAATCATTGAATAATGCAAATAAAAAGGCCAATAAGTCTCAGAAATTGTAACTTTCCGATGACAACGCCATTGATAACACTGATATATGGAACTTTTTATATTACGATTTTACATTTTTGGAATATAAAAATAGAGAAATTCTAAAAGATACACACACACACAAATACTTGTTAAGATTAGATTCTAATACTACCTACTGAGAACGATCTGATTTACCATCAAAATGATCCGTCGTGAAAAATATTAATGTATCTACAAACATTACAACATTTATTTATCTTGTCGTTAAAATAAATGTTACTCCAATATTTGTTTCAGGTATTCTACATTATAAAATCTATATTTACTTTATAGTGTTTAAAACAATAGATTCTAAACAACAAACAATGTGAAAAGAATCAACTATATGCATTAAAAATAAAAATATTTCAAGTAACAAAATATTTTTGTTACACAAATACGTATCACAAAATATCTTAAAGATCTGAAATACAATGAAACTGTGTCAAGAAATTCCTGTAATGTTCAAGAGGGAAATATTATAATTTTAAATATTATTAATTTAGAATAAATATATTTTTTGAAGACATAGTAATGTCTCTAAAAATTCGCTATTGGCGTTAATTGAATATAAACAAGTTATTTCATTCAGAAATCAATTGGGATATTTTTGGTAATGGGAAGAAAAGGAGTATAGCAATTTACTGAGTTGGTTATAACAATGGAATACGTAGAATCTTGAAACGTCTGGATTTTATTACAAACAACCAGCTGAACATTATAATCTGAAAATGCGCGCCCGCAAATATCTGTAGAGTAATTAAGAAACGACAGTATCAATTAGGACTCCCAATTTGCTACGTTCTGAATGCACGACAAAAAATTCGACCGAAAAAGTCAACACAATGCTAACTAAATTTTACACCTGCAATTTACTTAAAGAATTAATCTACTTAATTTACTTAAAAGAAAAGAATGGATATAATCCCGCACGGTGGACTTTACAAACCAAGAAAATATTCGTTTAAATCGTAAACGAAATTTTAACTGCATTTTGTTCGTACCTTCGTGTAGAAAATGTGAGTATAAAATTCGAAGTAAGGAGAAACATGATTATTTTATTATGGGCAAAGCTTTGTTCAGTATATAAAGAAGTTGTATATTGGACAAAGACGAACTTTTATCCGTATTAAGCATTTAAATCTGAAAATAAAATCTTGGAAATGCCAAGAAAACAAGAAAATAATTTGTCACATTGCTAGAGTTCGTCATGCACTGCCACAGCTTAAATTATACGAAACGGAATATTCCAACAAAATGGGCATGATGAAACATTTTAATGGTTTTATTGTTATTTTGGAGCTTTTAATATGGTGTTAACGAGATGATGCTTGTACGGGGACACTAGAAAATAATGAAATGTTATCAAAACAAAATGATTTTAGGAAAAAGCTATGGTTTATTTTTTGGCATTTGGATAGATATAATAAAAGTAGTTTACCTGGAATCTGAATTTAATTTTTAAGGCCTTTAGCCAACTTTGGCTCAGGCCAGATGGATATGAATTGGTGGAACGAAGAAAAGGGAGGAAACTGGAAAGCCCCGAGAAAACCCACGCACACGGTGTTTGTCCACCACACAGCCTAATTGGCATGAGCAGAGGATCGAATCGACGACCTCTAGCACCAGAGGTGAGCCACCCCGGCCCCTGTGTTTCGTCTAATTTATGAGATATAGTAGCTTTAGGAAAGAAGTTGGTTAACGATCTAAAATGTAAATCCGGTAGATCGTATTTCCCGGGTAGCCTAGGCCGATACACCTATACTATTAGACAGAAACGGTGTGAACCACGTCTCATCATTTCAGATAACCTATTTTCACTGCTCCAGCGTACAATTACGATGGTCCGAACACCACTTAAATCTCCGAGCTTTCTTTATCTTCACGATCTTTATCTTTTTCTAGTGTCAGGAATGGTTATGACTCTAACATTGAGACTTCTATTTACTTTCATTTACGTGCACGTCCAAAGTTGCAAATATAAAATAGCTATCTTCATCTACTTGACTTGCAGTAACTATGGTTAGTGATGTATTTTAAGGGACGGACACACATCTTTAACAAATTAATTGCACGCACATATAAGACTCAGATGGCTAACCACTTTTCCAAAGTGTCGTGATTAGAGTTGAAAACTTGCCGGGTAAGGTCCTATATTTTCCTTAAAGTACTTGCAAGGGCTAAACAAAATCAAACTAAATAATCGGTATCTACACACAAAATGTAACCACTATTCCTCCCTCCTGTAGATTTGTGTTCCCGCACCTAGAAATGGGCGAAAATACAAAATATGCTAATAAATTGATATATCAACAGTTCATTTAAAAAATACGAATTAATTCAACGTGAAAATGGACGGTACTCTGTACATTCTTATTGGTTAGAAAGTATTGATTGTGTATATCTATGCTACTGTTTCTTTCACATAAAGTTTGCTTGTTTTCGAGAGAGAAAGGACGGTTAAGTTCCTTAAAAGATAATCCGAATAAATTGACAAAAAATGTGTTAATTATAATAATAATTAAATTATAAAAATATCTATTAAGTGTAGTAAAATTAATTGTAAACAATCAATGAGTAAATACCATTGTTGCGTATTTATCCCCTCTTTTTTGTAATTCTTTCTAACTTGGCTTATTCATGTACAAACCCGCCACTCTACCCACTCCAAATATGGTCTATGGTTCTGAATATCAAATAATACTTCCAGAAAAATAAATAAAATATACTAAACAATGTACAATTCGGTCGTGGCATACGTTGAAACTTCTTTGAATTCTTGTATAGGAAACTGACGAAATATAGTAAAGTACTTACCTCTCTTACACAAAACTCACAAAATATCTGGCGGGCTTTTCACGAACGCGCTAGATGCCTGCTTTGTTAGCGATTGAGTAGCCAATCGAAATACTTAAACACGTGTTTCAATTGGCTACTCAGCCAAATCGCAAGCAAAACACGTCGCTACTAGCGCTTTCATGGGAAACCGTCATCTCTTTGCCAAAGTTTGAATCACCGTTTATCCTTGCCTCAATAATGAACATCGACCACTTTTGGGGGGGATTCCTGCCAAGAGCCCAACTAAAATGCCACAAGACCCCGCGTGGCGGGGCACAACATGAGAGTGACCTACCGACGGCATATAAATAAGTGAAACTCAGTTAATGGTAAAAATAACATCGCCTCAAAGTAAGATTTTTAAACGTTCTCAAATTTGGTAAAAGAGAAGTAACTGTTACGTCTGGACGTAAATTTTCATACAGTTTGGAGAGAATCTTTGTTTTAGAAATCTAGCAACATTGTTGTACACAGTTGGAATATGGTTTTTCAGGTGGCAAGAATTTGCTGAATTCCCATGTGGGAGATGCTGCTAGAAGGGTGCTAGAACAAGGGCCCTAAAAATTTCCTTGCAGGGAAGCAAATCTAGTTATGTTACTGATTCCTGCGTCTCCTTTCCAGCGAAGTAAACCACTGATGTTCACGATTCTGAGGAACGCCAGGAAATATCTCAAAAGTACCACTTATTGTTAGACTCCTCCCAGCAAGCCAAACGCCGACCCCAATGGCGGCCCGACCAAACTAGTAGTCAGGAAAAAGTCCGCGCGACCCATAAGTGGCGTTTTGTCGTCGAACCGTTTTCCGTGCCGTCGTCCGGGTCGGCACAAACGTGTAACCCCGCCAAAAACTCGCCCGCTGACGTCGGCTCCTTGCCGATTTGCAAAAATCGATGTCGGCACCGCCTTCGCCGACTACATACCGACGTCGTCTGACTTGCTGCGCTTTTATGCTCCAACATAGCCTCCTTAGCGCGTAAATGAGAATCTCAAACAGAGCGTTCTCTGAAACAATGGAATCAAACGGGTCGGTTTATGTAACTTCGTTGACGTAAATCTGCTGTCGCGTATTGAAAGACATGTGCTTCTGTTTTAGAGAACACGAAAAGCAAAACAACGGGAATGTTTAATAAATAATTTTTCAGCCAAAGAAGTAAAATGTTGCCAGGCGTTGCTCAGAAACATCGTACCGCATGCTTAAAATACACTGACAACCCAACTTCTATTTCATTCTCCTTTACTTTTTCTTCTTTTATAAATATAATGTTGTGGTTTTAGCCAGTGTTGCCAAGCGTTCTTAATCCAGTTGCTCAGACGTTGTCTTATAGCATGCATAAAACTCACTCGCAACACCAACTACTCTGCTTTTTGCCCAGTAGCTCTGCGACATATCTTCGGAGCCGAAGGGCTAGAAGCGTACAGAGCATAAAGCGCCAAAGCATAAAAAGGGTAACGCGTTCAGCCTGCGTTCCTCTATGAGAGTAAAGCGCAAGGGCATAAAAGGACTCTTATTCACCAACTCCAGAATAGAAATTCGGTCACTGGAATTTTCCCGTCCCACAAAATAAACTCTGCCGTCCTTCAACTGCTGCCAACCACTAAAATCTCGCAGTCTTGCGTGCCGTATTTACTTGAAACTTACGGTACGCGCATCATTTTTACAGTTTTTTCTTTAGTTCACAATGGTTTGTGGTGTCCTTAAATCTTGCCACTTTCATTTAACTCATTTCCCGACATCATACAATGATGAAACTTTGCACAGCGACGTAAGTTAAATATTCCATTGTTACTTTCATACGTTTATGTATTTTAAAATCATATTTTAATATTTTTTTACTTTCGTTCTGGATGTGGTGCGAGCAAGACGTGTTTTCTCTTCGCTTGTGTCGAGTCACCAACAGTGTTTCCAGCTACGATGGGAATTCCTTTAGATCAGTGGAGGGCAAGAATTGGAATATTTGCAAGAGGTGCAAATTGCTACAAGAGAGTGGGACAGAAACGAAGTGAGTCTGGCTATTTGGCAACATAGTGATGTTGTCAGTGGTAGTAGTGCATCTGTGCATCGGCAATGTGGAGAGAAATCTGGGTCGGGAAAACAGAGACGCCCTAGAGCGGAAGATAGAAGAAGTGCTACATAAGCTAAATAACATGGAACCGGTAGTGAGTAAAATCGCAGGCATCGATACTAAAATGGACAGGCTTGAAGCAAAAATGACAGAACTATCGAGTACAATACAAGGCTTGCAAAACAAGGTAACTGAGCTTGCTGAGGAAAACGACGAGCTGCGAAGGAAAGTGGAAGTGTTAGAAACGTCTCAGGACTATTTGGAAAATCAGAGCAAACAGAACAATCTCGTCTTTCGAAATGTGGTAATGCAGAATAATGGCGCGGAATCGTGGAAAAGTTGTGAGAGGGTTGTACACGAAGTAGTGGTGAATAACTTAAAGTTAGAATTGGGAGAGGACGATACCGAAAGAACGCATTTTCTATCGCCGAAACGTGATGTTATAGTGGTGAAATTCCTACGGTTTACGAAGAAGGCAGAGATCTTGCAAGCAAAGAATAAGTTAAAAATAGCAAAATAATAATACAAGATCAGTTCTCGCAGAAAGTGAACAATGAAATAAAATACTAATTGCAAGAATGCAGGATCAGAAGGGAAGGGAAATTCGTGACAGTAACATTTAACAAGCTGAAAATAGATGGGGAAATTTATAAAGCAGATCTTAGCGATAATTCAATCTACAAACTTGCAAAACTTTCCCGGACACGAGCACAAGAAAGGAGCAGGTTGGCCAGGCTTCAGCGGCAGGTGGACAGCATACAGGGCGCGGCAACCTGGAGGGATGACTACGATCGGGAGCACAAAGAAGATTGGAGGACAGCACCGCCAGAACGTCGCCACGGGATGCAACAGCATAGGAAGAAGTAAGTGGCCATAGGGGTGGGTGGGTGGATGATATAGCTAGTGTAACGTAAATAAAGGTAGGGGTGAACCACCTAAATGTTTTTTGTTTAAATGTAGAAGGAAATCTACCAGAATGCAAGATTTGGGTATCTGTAATTATATTAAAACATTCCAGATTGTGGCTTGTGTTGAGACGTGGGAGGGGCGAGTCGCTGCTTTTTATTTACCAGGTTATGTACAATTTCACAAAAGAAAAGAGAAAAAAGTAAATTTGGGGGAGCACAAGATGGTATTACGGTATCCGTAGACGAAAAAATAAAAATTTGTGTGGAGTAATGGGAACAAAAAATGAAGATGTATGGTGGCTTAAATTTAGAAACCCAATAAATGCGCTATTAGGTGCAGCGTACAGCCATCCAAAGAATTCAAAATTTGTTAACAAAGACTTTTTCCAACAACTGGAGAGTGGCATTTGGGAGTTAGGGAAGGTTAGTGGGTGGTAGTTTAATTATGGGGGACTTGAACGCGCGGACAAGGAAGAAATAGATTGGACTGATCATGAAGTGGACAAATATGACAGAACAGACTTCCATGATAACGTGATGCTAACAAGCAGAAAAATCAAAATAAGGAAATAAATGATAATGGATTGAAACTAGTTGAGTTATGTAACAGTGATAAACTAATCATTGTTAATAGAAGAGCAGGGGTGGATAGGCTAGGTCAATTTACATATTTAAGTGAACAACGTTGTAGTACTATTGATTACTGTTTACGTTCATCCGTATTGCTAATTTCAAGACTGGGCAAATGATAGATTAGAAACACGAACCGCTATCAGTAAAACTAAAAACGACCACATACAGGAAGGAGCGTCAGACAAATAAACAACACATGTTAACTTCGCTGGACACAACAAATCAAATTAGTAGACAACCACCACTTAGATGGAAAGAACAACGTAAGTGATAAGATAACACGACTGTATATTTTAGGAATAAATATGTTTATAGCGAGAGGAGACACCTTGGCGGCCAATTCAGTATTAAATAAACTATTCGGTTCAGTGGGCAAAGAAATGCGGGTGGATAATGATAGACCAGCAGTAAAGGTAAACATCCTTGGTATGATGAAGACTGTCTCTTCATGGGATTCGAATACCAAAATTTGAGGGACGACTGTGCAATGACATCCTCACTGTCAGGATACTTAGACATGAAAGCGAAGGAGGGTGTCGAATCATACTTAGATTTAGACAGGGGCAAACGAACGGCGTTAGCAATATTTCGGCGGTGGATCTGGAAATGGAATTACTAAATGGGAAACAGGTTTTGTGTATTTTGTGGGGAGGGGGAAGACGAAATACATATTTTAATTCTAAACATACGAATAACCTAAGGGCACAACACTTGAGATTACCAGACAGTAGGGAGGGGGACACAAATTCATACAATTGGTAAAGAGCGAGAAAGATAAACACGTGTTAACACGACTGGCAATATTCCTGCAAAAAGTATTGTCTGAGAGAAAAAAGGCTATTAAAAACAAATAGGAAGAAGTACAGTTCCCTGCTCTTCCGGTCAGTAGGGAGGATAAAAATTAAAGTGTAATGTGAAGGTACACCACAGGAAAACGGTGAGATGTGAAAAAAGTCATTTTGTAAAAAAAAAAAAAAAAAAAAAATATGTTCATAGGATAAGTATGTATTACGGGTGCTCTGACATTTAATACATTAATAAATAAAATAAAGAAATAAAAATATTTTTTAAAATGTGGACTTCTTTATCCTAAAATAAATACTAGCCTGCAAGGAGGTGGAGTTTGACTGATTACAGAACAGTTTAGGATTTGGGTCACAAAACATTAGCATGAGAACAAATATCTGAACACCGAAATAACACTAAAAAATATAATAAAACTTTAAAGACATAATTTTCTTAAACAATTCGCACTAAAAATAATTTTGTTTATGCACGAATAAAAAGAAAAGTATGGAGCGCGCCCTATGCTTCTGTTTAGTCATACATAAACAAAATAATTATTTTTTATTTTTAGTACGAATTGTTCTAGAATGCCTTTAAAAAGTTTTTATTATTTCTTTAAGAGGCGCTGCACTTATAATCGGAAAATACGTTTTCGGACAAATGGTAGAAATAGAATGGAAGGCACGGACTCTAACCCACACTCAACGCTCTGAAATATCCACAATGGATAGAGGAACCAGCTCTATTAAGAGATATTTCTATTAAGTCATTGGTTTTCCAGTCAATGACGACCCATGTGTGAATTAACTGTAGTGATCTGGTTATATTCGCCTAATAAACGGATTCTCAATATCGACCCAAATTTTAGAGGGTTCTTATTTACGAGTAAATACTATATTTCTCATGACTTTAAAAAAAGGCATTTTTCTTAAAATAAGCACAAAATAGGCCCTTATCTTAAAATAGGCGCATAAACCCAAAATAGGCATTTATTGGCGCTATAAAACTTAGTAATTCGTATGTATCTCACATGATCAGAACATATCCATTAAAAGCCTACAATTCAGTTCACAGGAACAAAATAAGCAAATCCTAGCTTTAGTTATAACAAACTCATTCTCCTCTTGCTCCAAGGCTCCTTGAGTCACATTCTGTAAGAGCCATGTGAGAATTCTTCACTGTTGTGGTGGTACATTCCAAAAAACTAACCTTGAATGCTGCAAAAACTGTTGCACTCTATTTCAATTTGAATCACGAAAATGCTAATGATAGTAATATTGAATCTGTCAAACTTTTGGGTATATATATGGATGCAAAACTAAATTGGAATAGACATACTGACGAAATGTGTAAAAAACTTGCTAGAGTTTTATATCTGCTCCGAAAGTTAAAGACATCTGTAGGAGAAGACCTATTGATCTCTGCGTATTATGCTTTTTTTTTTCATCCCCATCTACTATATGGTAACTTATTTTTGGGAAATTCTAAAGGGGCTTTAAATGTATTTAAATGGCAAAAGAAAGCGGTTAGATGTATAAAGGGTGTATCTGATAGAGTATCTTGTAAAAAATTATATAGTGAATATAAAATAATGACTGTACCATCGATATTTGTATAATAGAGTTTAATGTATGTCAAAGAAATCTATGCTCAAATTACAAGACGTACCGATATCCATGACTATAATACAAGACAGAAAGATAATATGGATACGCCGTATGTAAGAGTAAGTAAGACGCAACATAGTTATAGGTACTGTGGAGTGAAATATTTTAATTTGTTACCGTCATTTATTCGTGATATGAATCAGAAAAGGTTTGACAGCTATATTAAAAATATGCTTAAAAATAGTTGCCTATATAGCGTAGGTGAATTTGAAACTTATTTAAGGGACCATTATTAAACTACGTACATATTGTATAATCTTAACTTTTATTATATAATTCTATATTTTATTGTATTATTTTTATGACGAAGTCTATTACAACTGTAAATAGTTGTCTAACGACTAATAAAATTATTATTATTATTATTAAATATGTTCATCATACTACGTCACTCATTAATTATGGACGTGCGTCGATTCTTATCACTGAGGTTCTTTTCTGACTAATATTACTATTTGACGCTGATGTTTGGCCAAGAGTTATTTTGACTGTCATCACTTTTACCACTGTTCTTTGCCACTAACGTAATACTAGCACCAATTGACCGGTCATCAACTCTGAACATTCTTCCATTTTGCATACCGTGTGTTTCAATACAGACCCCGTTGTACCCCGTCTGCTGGAGTACAATCACCTAACAGCAGTTTCCCATGTGGGAACACCACCGTCACTGCCCGGAACTATATACAATGTTGGCAAGAGGGATTCATTGGGTCATGTGGTTGGCTATGCGAACTCGTACGCGCACACTGACTTGTACCAAATGGTACTTCGATTCATCTGCCCAGGTGACCTTTATACAATTGTACTGTTTCCTTGCCTATGTCAGCCGCGCTTTCTGATAGGTGTTGGGCAAAGGTACCCTCGTGGGACTTTTAATTTCTTCTGTACCCCATGGCGAGAACATGGCTCTAGATTTTATTGCTGCTCACACATTGTTGTCCTGCATTGAATTGGCAAGTGCTCTCCTGCACTGTGGACCGTCTATATACGCTCTTACCATCCGAGCGATCATCAACGCGTAGTACACCACAACAGTTGACCCTGGCGTCTGTGCTTTCGCCCGAATCCACAAACTCACTGTACCCTCTTGATAAGGTGGTCTTTATTCGTCTGGCCCGACAATCTCGGCGCGATCAAATGCACTGTCTTTGTGTCTTACCCATCCTGTAGTCAATTGTTACTCATGCGACCCATAGAAGTTCTGACATCCAGCTGCTACATGTCACGCCACTCTATTGGATTCAAAGGGCCTAGCACAGCGCCACTTTCCAACAACGACATCTATCTCTTTAATTGCTCATGAGTCTACTATAGAAACTTTTCCACATATTGCTAACTTTGTTTAATAAACACTGAAATGGATAAACTTTTCTTTCAAGTTACTTCAAAAGATAGTGTTATGATCGTGTTGTGAATCATGCACATTATTAAACTGTTATATACCAGATATATACGGCCGTACAAAAATCCATTTTTCACACTGTTCGAGCTCGGGAAATGAAATTTTATAAGGTGTACCATCACGATTTCACGACAATGTAAGAAAACGTTAAAAATGTCGCTATCTTTAATCCAAAATGGCCTCTCAAAAACCCATTTTTCAAACCAATGAAGCAAGGGAAACGAAATTTGGTATTAAGGTATACCATCACGAGTAGGTTACACAATAAATGGGACAAACATAGCATATGGGGCGCAGATCGACACCATGGCGGTGCAGTCCCCCAGAGATTCTGGTTACGATAAAGGGGGCGAAGCCCTAAACAATTCCCGAAGTTAGAGGCGCAGCCCCCACGGAAGCAGCTTCTTAAGCGAAAGAAAGCGATTCTTTATCACAACTCAATGGAAAGGCTGGGCAGCGTTTTAGACCCCTGCCTCCTGTTCTGTTTCAACAGACGTCACTGATGACTATTTACAACTTGCAATTTGTTCCACTGACAGTGTTAATATCAATACCCAAAAACTGGCTCTCACCTTTGAAACAAAATATTGGCAATATCTAGTAGTACACGGCAGCGAGGTTTTTTGCAGTACATAAATTTTTCCATTATTAACTTCCCAATTTTACCCGGCGCCGATTGAACTTGGGAAATCACTTAGGAGAAACGGGAAATTGGAAAAATCACAATGGTGATAAGTATAAATATTATTCGGAAGCAAGGAGCACATTGCACTTACTTTTAAGAAAGATTTCCTTGTAATATTTCGTTCATCAATTCTCCAAACTCCACTTCTGCTGTCTTACAAATGCAATGTGCTCCTTTTATCCTTATATATATATATATATATATATATATATATATATATATATCCCAACCCGTCTGGTCAGCGTGGGAGCAGTAGACCAACTCCTCCCTTCGGGGAGAGGTCTCATCCACTAGTGGATTGAATATGGCTGTGAC
>JAGDQP010021476.1:0-31694 GCA_022664845.1 Lepisma saccharinum
GGTGGTACGAGGCACCGGTTAGGTCGTATGATCCCCGCATCACCTTCTCGAAACACTGACGCTACTACTGGTGGCATATAGCAAACATGTACACGCTCAAATGACAGAAGACCCCTGCAATAAACAAGAAGCTGGAACAAAAAAAAACAAAACCTATATTTCATTCATTCTAAACGGCATAAGTATCATGGAACCAAAGACTCCTCTGAACAAACCAGAGTTGGAAACAAAGGTACACACAACACATAATGGAGATTGGCAACGCGGGAGAAACCAGCGCCTTTCCCGCGTCCTCACAAGAAATGACACCATTGGCTGTTTCAAGCAAAAATGAACGCACAGGATTGGCTGAAACAAAAATACACACGTGACACCCAAATTGAATAAATATGGTGGTCTCTGTGATATGTAATTATTCACTGACCAAAGCAGAGAGAAGCAGGGACCAAGCAGGGGCTCACAAGTGAACCCCTCCAACACAAGCCTCCAGCAACTTAGCTTGGGCGTAGTCGGTACCCCTCGGCCTAACTTCAGGTTGAGAGGTGGCCGGGAAGAGAGTTTCAAACTACTGCGCAAGCTTATTTACAAAAAAACACATTGCGCAACACTACGAGGCCTGTATCAAGAAGGGCATCAGAGAAAACAAAAGGGTAATCCAACTGCAAAAACCGGACCTGAACCTAGTAGAATACACCAAAGCGCCCGAGAACTTCGAGCGGAGAATAAAAGAAATACTGGCAGGAGCCGAACAGAAAATAATTGAGGAAGTGGTCATACACTACCAACAATTAACACCGAAGCTGGAAGAAGAATGGGACATTGCATTGGAGGAGTGCAAAACAAGATTTGGCCCAGAAGCCACAAAGGAAGTTGTCCAAAGGGCAAAAAGCGTGGCAACAGACTTCCTGAAGAAGAAACTTCAGACCATGGAAAGTGAGGGACCAGAGGAACCCAACCAAAAGAGGACAAGAACACCACTGAGGGAGAAGCAGACATCCCAGAGAAGAAACTCCAGAAGGGACTCAATGGAAGACCTGTTGGACTTCTTAAAAAACTTGAAGAAGTAAAAAGAATGACGAAAAAACAAAACAAAAACAAAGGCTCTTTTCAGGGCCGCCAAATATTATTGGAAAACGAAAATACTTTACCTTTAATAACTTATATGATTGAAAATAAAGACAACAAAATCCCACCAAACTCTAACCCTGAAAAGAAAATTGATCCTACTCCTCACAGAAACTACGAGGATATAAATAATAATAATAATAATAAAATTGAAAACATTGACGTATTGAACACGAAACCTCCCCAACTAAAACCCAACTCTTGTACTGATAAGAATAGCTACCCTATCTGTACCGTAGAGAGAAATCCCACACAAATGGAAACTGGAAACAAAAAAAGAAAAGTAGACCCACAAGGAAAAATAAAAAAAGAAGGGAAGATCTAAAATCTCTGATACACAATTTAACAAACATAGAGCTATCAAAACATGAAATACAAGTATTGGAAAAGGGGCTATAATTTTGCCCCACACCTAAACCTGACAAAAAGGCCCTTACTAGGACCATTAGAAACCTAAGATACAACCTAGATAGAAAGCACCAGAGGGCGGTGGCCCTGAAACCCACACAAGTAACCAACCACAGAACGGCTCTCCCACCTAAAAACTGGGGCAACCTTGAACCTGATTTACCATTACACTGCTTAGTGGAACACACTCGACAACTGCAAGAAGGAATACTAAAACTCCTGCAGAAAGAAACCAAGCCAAACCTGACTATGGTACAAAGACAAGCCATAAAAACAATCAAAGATAAAAAAGAAGTTATCATCAAACCCACAGACAAATCTGGAGGCCTAGTACTCATGAACAAAGTTGATTATAAAAAAGAAGCATTATTACAACTGGAGAACAAAACCAACTTCAGAGAAATTTTCCGAAATGATGAGAAACTAAAAAGAGTGATAGAAAAAAAGATAAGATTTTTTGAAAACGAATTATTAGAAGCAGGAGTGCTGGAACGTTACCACTTGGGGAGACTAACGAACCCAAAAGCCACAGTAGCCAAGTTCTATATCCTACCGAAAACACATAAACCAATAAGACCGGAAACCAATCTTCCACCAGGAAGGCCCATAGTGTCAGCTTGCAATGGGCCCACGAGAAACCTTGACAAATTCTTAACACACTTCCTTATGAAACTCTTACCAACGTTACCAGAATGGCTAAGAGACACACCAGACTTCTTACAAAGGATAAGAAAGATAAAAGGAATAAAAACTTCAGACATTCTTTACACAACTGATATAAAAAACTTATATCCGAGCATTGACAGCAAAAGAGGCATCAACCTAGTCACAGAATACTATACATCCAAATATGAATGGCTACTAACAGCCTGTGAGGAGGAAATACTGAAGCCACCTCCCCCCCCAACTACTACGTAGGGGCCTGGAAATTCTGATGTACAATAACTACATCAGATTTGGTGACAGAATATTCCTCCAAAAGAAAGGTACAGCTACCGGAGCCTCGGTATCTGTAGCCTATGCCAACATATATGTGCATTCAGAACTAGCACACACACATAAAGGTCCTGTACTACCTTTATTTGAATATAGATTTGTAGATGACGTGGTCGGATGCTTTCCCGGCACAACAAAACAACTTGAAACCTATATAGAAAATTTACACAAGAATACAGGCAAATTGGAATTCACCCTGGAATGGAACAAAACGAAAATAAACTTTCTGGACGTAAAGTTAAGAAAAGAGCAAGTGGGCGACTGGAAACAGACGTCTACTACAAACCAACAACGAGACACGAATTCTTAGAGGCCAGCTCGGCCCACCCAACTCATTAACAAACTCACTGGTCAAAAGTCAAGGTTTGAGATTAATTAGAATTATAGACAACAAACAGAAGCTGAAAAAGAGACTGATGGAAATGGGAAGGAACTTCCAAAACAGAGGATATAAGAAAAATATGGTCAAATCTACACTAACGAAACTTCTCGAACAGACAACCAGAAAAGAAACACAAAATAAACAAAAAGGAAATAGAATAATTTTTCCTCTCACTTACCATCCTAACTATGAAAACAAAATTAGAAAACTGGTGCAAAAGTTTTGGAACAATATCAAAAGAGAATATAGCAAAGAGAACTGGTGGACCAGAATGCCACAAGAAACACCAATGTTAGCCTACAGAAGACCCCACAATTTGAGACGGATGCTGACCAAGGCAACTTTCTCATAGACGAGAAACCAGAAAAACAGTGACCCAAAGAATTAGAAATGGAACCCTCCCTTTTTTTTTTTGAAAAAATAAACCACACACATTAAATTGTTGAGCATTAAATGGTAATATTCCAATATATAACAGAGCCTACTTAGGACTGAATTCTTAAACAAACCAGAACAAAAAGCTAACACCGACCGAATGCTGGGTTGGTACACACAAATAAGGCCACGAACACATGGTAGCCTAGCTCCATACGAACCACGAAATTGAAACTCCAGGACCCAGCGAAGGGCCAAACAATAACAAACCTAAGAATGGATCCCCCACCCCCTTTTATGGGAGACAAACTTCAAACTGGCAAAGGAAGTATCCCTTTAAAAAGAATAGCACCAACCTTGGCAACACTAGTGACATAACATAATAATAATAATAATAATAATAATAATAATAATAATAATAATAATAACGATAATAACAAAATACATGACCACCAAGACTGCCTTACACAAGGGAGGCAATCATAACATACGGAACGATTGACCAAGACCAAATTTCCTAAACGGAAAGGGCCAAACATTCCCACCAATACTACATGAATAATTGTCATTACTATTAATAAATTATAAGAATATAAGTAATTACAACAAAACAACTGCTTGAACAATATACAAACCTACAATATCAGACCGAAATAACAATACGCAAGCGACCACATAGGAATAGAAACCAAATAACAAAAATAAATAATAATAATAATAATAACCAGGGTATAGAACGAACCCAGGACCTTCCAAATACTACCCACTTTGTGGTCCCCCTGATTGATAAACTATTTTGGAAACAATAGAACCAGAGACACAGAACTGAATGAACTATATTAATAACAAACTAACTGATGCATTATTAAGGGAAAGTGATATAAACATTCCAAACAATCCGGTTGAGAGAGCCAAATCACATTGGGACACACATGCCTAAGGGCTATTAATACTTTTAAAACTGATTGAGTACCACATGTACTGCAAATGGGGAACAAACGGAATTCTGGAACCCGGCACAGCCGGAGGACAGACACACATGGAGTAGAAATAGAAATTTGACTTATTGTCAAAATCTCACAAGAGAGAAAAAAAGAGGAAAAGAAAGAAGCAAAAATGAGGGAAGAAAGAGAGAACAATGAAACTACCCAAAAGAGAGCCCGTATAACTGTGGATAATGAGCAGCTAGTGCGTAAAGAAGGACCGAGCTCCGGGCCTCACATTTACCATGAAACAAATTTTCTGCGGTCCTTGAGAGAGTGTTCCAAAATTTAATCTGGGATGAAGTTGAAATAAAAATTAATGGCGAATATCTTCATCACCTACGTTTCGCTGAAGATATAGTCCTGTTTGCTTCAAATGCGGAAGAACAACAAACCAGATTTGAAGAACTGAATAATGAGAGTTGGAAAATAGACCTTAAAATGAATTTTAGTAAAACAAAGGTCATATGCAATCAACATGATTCAAGAAGGGGAATAAAGATTAGCGGAGAGACAATAGGCATAGTTGATGAGTATGTTTACCTAGGCCAGCTCAAAACATCGAATGCGAAGTTCAGTGATGAAATAAATAGAAGATGTAAAATGGCGTGGAGTTTGTTTGAAAGACTACACCTAATTTTCAAAAGCAAACTACCAATGTGTCTGAATCGTAAAGTTTATAATCAATGTGTCTTACCTGTAATGATGTACGGCTGTGAAACTTGGATATTGAATGCGCAAACGACTCAAACATTGAGAGCCACACAAAGAACAATGGAGAGATGCATGCTAGGAATAAGTAGAAGGGAAAGGAAGACAAATGAATGGATTCGCGCACAAACAATTGTAGAGGATGTAATCAAGACTGCGAAGAAGCTGAAGTGGAAATGGGCCGGTCACATAGCTAGACGAACAGATGGAAGGTGGACGACAAATGTACTACATTGCATTCCTAGAGAAAAGAAACGATCGAGACGATTCTCAAATGTAAGATGGATAGATGAAATCAAGCGTTTTTCAGGAGCTAAATGGATGAGGATATCAGCAGACCGAGATATGTGGAAAGAAAAACGGGAGGGCTTCATCTAGGTGTCGATAGAAAACGGCTGAATATTATATATATATATAACGACCTGTGTTGACCTAGTTGTTAGCCTGTCTGACTACGTATTGTGGGGTCCCGGGTTCGATTCCCGGCGCTGTCAAGAATTTTTTCGAATTCGTGTGGGTCTGGAACGGTGCCCACCCAGCATCGTGATTCAATTGGAGAGCTGCTATGAATTAAAGATAGTGGCGATCAGAGTGAGAGCTTCGGCTCTCCTTTCCCAACCCGTCCTGTCAGCGTGGGAGCAGTAGACCAACTCCTCCCTCCGGGTAGAGGCCTTATCCACTGGGGGATAGAATATGGCTTATATATATATATATATATATATATATATATATATATTGTTCGCAGCTCTGATCGCCACTGTCTTTTATTCACAGCAGCTCCTCCATTGTATCACGGTGCTAGATGGGCACCGTGTTTACGAGCTAGTAACACAAATATATAAAAACGTACTAACATCAACAATAACTCCTTCGCCACCAGCAGGAATTCGTTCCTTTGTTGTGAGGAGTCAGGATTTCTTGTAGAATTGTATAAAAATTGCAAGCCTATTTTTCATTATGGAAACAAGGCTAACGCCAGATTCATAGTGAATGATATACCTAACAGTAGAAGGCCTAAACAAGCTTCTAGGCTTGTTTTAGAGATTCAATATGGCCGAGGGCAGCCATATTGGATTCTTAGCATGCATATTATTTCCCTTATTTTCGTTTATACTTTCAAGTTGTTTCACTTTCCATGCACATAGAAAACCAAATGGCCGAAACAAGCCACATTGTATTCTCAGAATTCGTCGTATTCACTTATTGCCGTTCATATTTTCAAGCTGTTGTAATTTCCATTTCTATTGAACGGTACGCAACATAATGGTACGCAAGTGAACATGCACAAAGTAAACAAAATGGTTTTCGGTAGCCATTTTGGATTTTTAGCATTCGTTGTGTTTCACTCATTGTTGTTCATATTTTTGAACCTTTTCATTTTCCATTACTATTGGACTGTAATGGTACGCAAGTCTACATACACATTGTAAACAAAATGGCTGACGGCAGACATACTGGATTTTTAGGATTCGTCTTTTGAATTATTGTCGTTTATATTTTCTAGCTGTTTTATTTTCCATTGCTCTTGGGCGGTTATACAGAATAGCACGCATGTGCACATGCACATAATAAGGAGAATGGCCGACGGCATCAAGTAGAATACGGTCGTACTCTTTAGAAAAATTGAGGGTTGCCTAGAAGTTAGGATCGATGGATGGTTACGAGACGAAATTGTTATTTTCTGTCAGAACGTTGGGGGCAATGCAGTAGCAATAGTGTACTTGTTTCCTCATTTGCGTAACCGGTTTTCGTAATTTGCATAATGAATATGGCGGATGTTTTCGCGAGAATTTTTTTTGCGCGAAAAAAATTTTGGCTGTAATTTTGGTGATTTTTTTCGTGAAAATTTTGGCAATTTTTTTTTGCTGAATGATCGATGTAGGATGTGGGTGGATTCGTTGCTAGAGAAGAGAGAGAGAGAGAGATTGGAGTATATATTATTATTTATTTAGTTATCATGACTTAACGCAGAGTTGGTGTTGGCTGTAGGAGTTGTTGAGGAAGACTGTTTAAAGTTGAGAAGGATGCTGGTTGAAAGGCGGAGTCTAGTGGACCAATCGGATGATAGTAAGGGGGTATATTTTTAATTTCCCGGAAGTCTTTACTCTGAAGGGAGTCTGAAGAAAAGAAATATTAATATAGTATTTAAATGATGAGAATAAATAAAAGTCAGATACCCCGCGAAGGAAAGAAACGAATTATGCAGCTGTGCGGGCATGAAAGAAGTTCAAGTATTCAGAAGGGTTGTGGAAACTGATTTGAGTGGAGATCTTGAGATTTTATCACGCACAGAGATCCCAGGAAAGAAGGAATAGTTATATGAAGCAGCTGTGTAGCCGTGAAAAAAATACAGTAGGTTAAAAAAGGGGTTGAGAAGTCTTTCTTCTTTCCGTGTGAATAAAATATTCTCAAGGGTGCATAAAATTTTGAAAGGGTTGTGGAAGCTGGTTTGTTACGCTAGGTCTTGTGACTTATTACGCACAGAGATTCCCAGGGAGGAAAGATTTATATGATCCAGGTATGAAAGAGTTAGGGAACATAAATTAATAAAGGCTTGGGAAAACTGGTATGTATGTGTTCTCAGCACTTGTCAGGTGTTATACGATTTTGATGTTCCTTTTTAATTATTATTCAAGTATTGAATACATTCGTGTAGGTGGCAAGAAGGGTTAATATTAAAATAATTTTTCTATGGTGAGTATAGAAATTGAATTCAGCTGGTATCGAATTAAATAGATGAATCGTTGAGAAAATGTACGCATTAAGATTCCCAGTGGATTTGCACAGCGTGTTGTTGAGAAAGTTTGTTTTAAAAATTCTCACCCATTTAAGAACTCTTGAAATAGATACACGTGTTCAAAATCATGTCATATCGCAACATATGTCTCTTAAACCCTGAGAATTTTCGTTGAGAATTGTTCTCATGTTGTTGAATTAGAACTATAAAAAACGAATAAGAAAACAAAACGTGGAGAAGTATATAAACTGAACTTCCATCGAAGACGTTATCAGTTTTCTTAGCCTCGTGCAGTTGACGGAAGTAAAGTTGTGTGTCTTGTTGAAAAAGGAACTTGTGATTTTTGCGCGACACTTATATTCGTTTATGAAATGCCAAGTTTTCTGTTTTGTGCAAATATTTTTGGTGAAAGAAAAGTTGTGCGAACGAAAATAATTTTGTGACTGAAACATTGATTTGAAGAAATACTTGTGTTTTTGAGTGCTGACAACAACAGTTTCAATCAAAACCGTCTGATTTCTGCAGTTTCCAAGAAGAATTGGTTGCTATTTTTTTAAAAAAACAGGTGAGTTTTTTTCATTTTTTCCGCAAACTAGATGAAATTATGTTTTTATGACTTTAAAAACTCAATTCCGTAAGTTGAAACAAAAATTATATTCTATATCAATATTTTTACAGAAAAAATGGAAAAGAAACATTGATTCTAGGGCAAATTTGTACAAAACAAATTTATTTTGAATCAGCCTTCATTTTGCAACGAACGCGAAGTTTTTTGATTATATTTCTTTGAAGTTCGTTGAAAACAAGCTAGAATTATGTTCGTTTATTATCTAAAATTCAATTCGATAAGTTAAAACGAAAAATTCATTCTATATCTTCCTATTTTCAAAGAAAACTCGAAAGAACGCGGCTCTTCTCCATAGTTTCTGCTTTACTCAATAGGTGACAGAAGTGATAAGGTTGGATTGAAAAATGTTGGGATGATTTTTCTGGCTTCCTCCTTTCTTTACAAGCATTTTGAATTCAGCAACAAAGAACTGGTTTTGCTGTGAGGGGATTTGAGCAAGTAGAAAGGGAAGACTTTTTTTGTGGGGGAACAGGGTTGAGTGATCTTGTTACCTGTTGCGATTGGAAACTGATCTTTTCTATGGGCTATTCTTTCTGCTATTTGAATGGGGCGGGTCTACCTGAGTGAACTTGGTTCATTGATTGCGTAGGGAGTGGCTTACCTCTATACATTAAAAAGAAAATGGCCGATAGCTTCACTAGCAAATGGAGGATGAGATAAAATGTATTTTTCTCGTTTAAATACAACATAAAGTTGAATTTTTATTACATTTTATATTAAAATATAATAGAAATTAATATTATAGATAAGGATGAATCAAATTGTTATTAACTATTAATGTTTTTATGTATTAATTAGTGAAAATATATAATACACTCTAATACGGAAGAAATTCGGTACGCTTACATATAAGTTTTCTATGGTTTTCTATGAATATAGAAAAGGTTTCTATCAATATAGTCACTGTTATTATTATTATTATTATTTGAAGTGTTGCCAGGTACTCTGAAAATTCAATAAATCTTGTTATTTTCGTATATTTCGAATACTTCTCAACCGATCATTACAAAACTTGATACATGGATACTAGAAGGTATCTGAAACCCAATTTAAGATATTTCAAGCCTCCCAGTGTTGCCAGTTGCTCTGAAAATTCAAGAAATCATGTTATTTCTATATATTTCGAATACTTCTCAACCGATCATTACCAAACTTGATACTTGGATACTAGAAGGTGTTTGAAACCCAATCTAAGATATTTCAAGCCTCCCAGGGTTGCCAGTTCCTCTGAAAATTCAAGAAATCGTTTTATTTCCTTATATTTCGAATACTTCTTAACCGATCATTACCAAAGTTGGTACATTGATAGTAGAAGGCCTTGAAACCCAATTTAAGATATTTCAAGCCTCCCAGTGTTGCCAGGGTTCCTCAGAACTCAAGTAATCGTTTTATTTCCTTATATTTCGAACACTTCTCAACCGATCAGTACAAAGCTTGGCATACAGGTACTGCAAGGTGTTTGAAACCCAATTCAAAATATTTCAATCCTCCTAGTGTTGCCAGGGTTGCTCAAAATACAAGAAATCTTGATATTTTCTTATATTTCGAATAGTTCTCAACCGATCATTACAAAACTTGATACATGGATACTAGAAGGTATTTGAAACCCAATTTAAGATATTTCAAGCCTCCCAGTGTTGCAGGTTCCTCTGAAAATTCAGGAAATCCTGTTATTTCCTTCTATTTCGAATACTTCTCAACCCATCTTTACCAAAGTTGGTATATGGATACTAGAAGGTGTTTGAAACCTAATTTCAGATATTTGAAGCCGCCCAGTGTTGCCAGTTCAACTGAAAATTCAAGAAATCCTTTTATTTTCTTAAATTTCGAATACTTCTCAACCGATCATTACCAAAGTTGATAGACAGGTACTAAAAGGTGCTCGAAACCTAATTTAAGATATTTCAAGCATCCGAGTGTTGCCAGTTCCTCCAAAAATTTAAGAAATCGTTTTACTTCCTTATATTTCGGATACTTCTCAACCGATCATTACCAAAGTTGGTAGACAGATACTACAAGGTGTTTGAAACCTAATTTCAGATATTTCAAGCCGCCCAGTGTTGCCACTTCCTCTGAAAATTCAAGAAATCGTTTTAATTCCTTATATTTCGAATACTTCTCAACCGATCATTACCAAAGTTGGTAGACAGGTACTACAAGGTGTTCGAAACCTAATTTAAGATATTTCAAGTATCCCAGTGTTGCCAGTTTCTCTGAAAGTTCAAAAAATCGTTTTATTTAATTATATTTCCGATACTTCTCAACCGATCATTACCAAAGTTTGTATATGGATACTAGAAGGTTTTTGAAACCCAATTCAAGATATTTGAAGCCGCTCAGTGTTGCCAGTTTCTCTGAAAATTCAAGAGATCGTGTTATTTTGTTATATTTCGAATACTTCTCTACCAATCATTAACAAAGTTGGTACATGGATACTAGAAGGTGTTTGAAACACAACTGAAGATATTTAAAGCCTCCTAGTGTTGCCAGTTCTTCTGAAAATTCAAGAAATCAAGTTATTTCCTTATATTTCGAATACTTCTTAACCGATCATTACCAAAGTTGGTATATGGATACTAGAAGGTGTTTGGACCCCAATTCAAGATATTAGAAGCCTCCCAGTGTACTCAGTATCTCTGAAAATTTAAGAAATTCTTCTTATTTCCTTATATCTTGTAAAGATCTTAGCCGATCGTTACCAAACTTAGTAGATATGTACTAACTGTTGTTCCAAAGACAATTTAAGACATTTTGGGCTTGCCGAGGGTTTGAAGTTGCTAGATAAGTACTAGAAACTTTTCCAGAAGTCTATAAATTGAATATTTTTGTACTGTATTTTCATAAAACTTGCTTCTTCATTTAAATATAATAATTCCTTGAAATATCTATCAATATAAGGAGAATTTATCTTAGAAATTGAAATTGTATTCGCCAATCTATGTTTTACAATTAATGTTTTATTCATGGAACACGGTAAGAGTTAAACTTTGTATTGACTAAAATTTGTTCTGCGCATGCGCAGCCAAGTGCAGGAATGCGGATACGTGAGGGAGGGTATATGCATGGGCAAAGAGGTGGGGAAAGCAATAGTTTGTTATTGATCGAGGAACTGAACGGTTCAGACTGTGCTTGCTCTTGTGTATCAAGTTGATAATTGTGTTACGATAAAAAGTATTATAGAAATTTAGTAGAGATTTAATATTTCATTTCACATTGTATTCTGGAAATTTAATACCTTCTAGTCCAGTTTTAAACATTATTTGCTGTGGTCTTTAAAATAAGGAGTTTCCAATCACAAAACAAGAAAAGTAGGTATCAAAGGTATATTTTTTGTTTATTTTAATTTATATTCAGGAAAGACAATAAAATACAGATCATAAAACATTGTGATTAGTTGTATTCAATTATTTGGATTAATATTACATTGAGAAAATAATAAATACCAAATATTTTAGAAAGAAAGTCACTGTATTGAATTTTTATTTGATTTAAAACTAGATTCATTAATGAATTTTTATCTCCTGAGAAAATTAAAGTAATTGTTTTAACATTTTATTCAAAATATTTTTATTACAATTCAAACAATATTACGGTGAGAAAATAATAAACTGAAATTATTTATTTCATACTTTGTTTTTATCTATAACAATAATTAATTTTTGTTCATCGTTTTATTTCAGATGACAATGAATCAAGCTGATAATTTGTTTCAAGAAATGGAAAATAAAGACATTTTAGATCAAGAAACTCTTCTGGTAAAACGGAGCACCTTCTGTGAATTACGACAGTGCGGTATTCATCCTAGGGCAATTGAAGTTTATAATTTTATTTCTACTTCACTGTCAATGTCCATATTTATTCGATCGAGTGTTTGGTGCTTGTACACATATTAACGATATTCTCGACTTAGCATCTGTGGGGTATTTAGATTCCAAGAGTGCTGCTCTTCTTGCCTGGCAGTATTATCTTTTGCTCAGTTAACCCTGCAATGAGGTTGAAAGGAGAAGAATTCACCCTAGCGTTGCCTTTTTATTTGGATTTATACCAATGGAGAGGGATATGGAGCATGTTCATGTAAATTTTAATTCTGATAACACTCGCAATATCGTTCCTCGCAGGCGGGAATTTCCTATCTCCTTTTGAACTCCGTTCTCGTACTTTCTCCCTGTAACTACCACAGTACTAGTACAATGACTTACTCTACACCTACCCATAGTATTACATGCCATGTTACCAGAAACACTACGTTTGTAACAACTTCTCACTGTATTTCCACTCCGCGCTCTAGTATTACAACATCTAGTGTATTACCCTTAACTTCCAGAATTCAGTCTCACTGCACCACCTCTTCTCGTATTAATGAACCTTCTACTTCCGGCATTGAATTTCACCCTGCTACCACTTCTAATCCTGGTTCACTTACTACTATGAATTGTATTCCTGCTCCTACTTCTACTGCTCCTTCAACTATTACTACTCCAAATTATATTCCTGGTCCTACTACTTCCACTGGTACTTATGATCCAGCTCCCTCTACTACATCTGCTATTACTTATGTTGCTAATGTAAAAACGATGAAGAAGCATTTCCTCATTTTGATATGACTCAGCGTGGGGATAATTTATGTAATGTTGGATATAATGAGTATGAGCGGAAGGAGTGATGGGGGAGTAAGTGGGATGAAGATTTTTAAGCAAGTTGATTGCAGAGTTAGATCGGGAGGGGTGGGAAGAGAGAAACGAGGGGGTGCTTCAAGGAACAGGAAGTGATTTCTTCGAAATACTGTGCGGTAGCGAGCAAGAATAAGAGAAGTTTCCATTAAGGGGAATAGAAATTGCTATTGTTCCGAAACCAACAACTAAGATTTACAATCTAGAGCGGTACGTTGAATCCCTGTTCTCTTTCGCATTAAAACATTTACCTTCAAAAACAGATCCGGATAGTCATGTTGGACTCTTTGTTGAAAGTTCTAGTGATAGGGTAGGGAAGGCCGCGTATGTACTTTGGAGGAAAAATCCTCACTTCACTCCTGAACATATTTTACGATCTATAGAAAATATTTTAAATTCGAATGAGTACTTTTTGCTTGGGAAAACTATTAACATTCGAATGCATATAATAGATCCGATCCGAGGACAGGGCGGTAAGGGTAATGATAAGTATCTCCCAATGGAAGAATACCTAAGAAAACACATTATCCCTGTTTCCTCCCTTCTGGATTCTTACTCAGTAGATTGTTTACCCAGAGCTCTAGCTTTGGCTCGGACTAGAGCAGATAAGAAATATAAGGAAGTTGAGTATTTGAAAAAGCAATTTGAATTTTGGCAAGAGGAAGGTCAACGACTTTGTACTCTAGCAGTGACCTTGATCGTTTTGGTGGAGGAAGTATTGAAGACGTTGATCGTTTCCAAAATTATTTTGGTGACAACTACCAAATAATAGTATATACACGAAAACCATCGATGCGGGAGTATGAGATTAGGGGAAGTATCATCTGAAAAGAAATTATTCCTTGTTTTTGAAAACCATCATTATAATGTTATTTCTGGAATTGCTTCATTTTTAGGTGGTA
The DNA here is from genome assembly GCA_022664845.1 of Lepisma saccharinum. NCBI lineage: Eukaryota > Metazoa > Arthropoda > Insecta > Zygentoma > Lepismatidae > Lepisma > Lepisma saccharinum. The sequence goes on from JAGDQP010021476.1 coordinate 13,918, forward strand.
GGGGGTACTGCGCTGAGTGTTTGAGACCATACATTGAACGTAACAGACATCGATGTGAGTTCCTTTGTGAACATTGTGAAGATTATCACCAAGACAGCGACAGCACTGTTGGTAATGTAACATGTAGCAAGTGTCGAATAACCTTTTCAACGGGCTCATGTTATCTTAGGCATAAGATGAACCCGAACGGCAGGAATGTGTGTTATTACGTTTGTCCGCAGTGTTGTCTAAAAGTCGTAGAAGATCGAAAAGGGATAGGAAACACGTTTGCGGAGAACATTTTTGGAAGCTATGTTCGCAGTATGTCGATCAAACCCATTTTTGCTTCGTGAAAAAAGTTAAAGCGAAGCCTGAAAATATTTTTTGTACTTGATCTATGATGTAGAAACCCAGTTATTGGATGCTGATGAAAATGGAGATCGCCAAAATCGTGCTAATTTAATTCGTGCAAATTACAGCTCATTTGAATGTAAAGATCAAATGGACGAAGATTATAAATGTTTCAAGTGTGTTTCAAGTCACAAGGGGAACGTGACTTCGTTTTTTACTATATGGAAGCATTTATAAAAATACTCTCAATCAAGGTCCGAAATTTAAAAAGGTGGTGGCGTTGGCTCATAATACTGGCGGCTTTAATTCTATTTTAGTAGGCAAATCCCTTATTGAAAAGCAAGCTCTTACTCCTGAAATGTTAGCTCAAGGTCAAAAAATTATTCAACTTTCTGTAAACAATATTATTTTTCGATATACTTATATTTTTATGTCCGTTAAATTATCAAAATTACCAGAGACCCTAGGCTTAGAAGGCAACCTCAAGAAGGGTGATTTCCCATTTTTATTTAATAATGTTCGAAATGAAAATTATAAAGGTAAATGGCCAATCATTGATTTTTATGATGTTGACTCTAAATTACCCAAAAAAGAAGCTCTTGAGGTCTGGCATACAGAATGCTTGCAAAAGGATCTGGAATTCGACATCTGCAAAGAAATGTTAGAATATTGCCGAAATGATACCCGTACTCTTACTCTGGCCGTGATTAAATTTTCTAACCTCATCGAGGAGAAAACACGGGGGATTTAATGTTTTCTCCAAGTCAGCACTATTGCTACATATGCCACGGAATATTTTCGTTCTCTATAGCTAACAGAGAACACTATTCCCATTGTCCCTCCGTTAGGATTTCGTCAAAGAAATCCTCAAAGTAAAAAAGTTCTACAATTGCTAAGATATTTACAGCATACTACAGCAGTGTAAATTACCTCAGCTTATAATCGTGACGAAGCTCGGTTTGGAAAATTCAAAGTAGATGGTTATAATATAAACATAAATACAGCTTATGAATTTTATGGATGTGTTTAGCATGGCCATAGTTGTATTAAAAAGTCTCGTCATGCACCTAACAACGACGAAGGTAAAACTTTGAATGATTGAGAAAAGGCCACAAAGATGAGGAAGAAATAGTTAGAACAGAGCTGTGGGGTAAATTATATTGAAACTTACGAATGTCAATGGAATGAAAAAGTTAAAAATTCCAAATACATTCAAGATTTCATTAAAAACAGAATGCATGGTTCTCGAGGGACCGTTAATCCCTAAGGATGCATTTAAGGGTGGTCGCACAGAATGTTTTAGTGCGTACCATAATTGTAGTGCAGAGAAAATCATTTCATATGTCGATATCACTTCCCTCTATCCGTGGGTAATGGCAAAGAAAGCTCTACCAACTGGAAGTCTATTATTAACAGGAGCAAAAAGCTTGTTCCAACCCCAAAGATATCAACGGTCTCATTTTTTCTAAAGTTTTACCTCCACAGAACTTGGCTATCCCAATCCTACCATTTAACGCGAACTGTCTACTTGAATTCGGTCTATGTCGTAGTTGTATGGAGGAAATGAATTTCGGAGAGTGTAACCACACTGAGGAAGAGCGATGATTCAAAGGTACATCTGCAGCACAGAATTACATGAGGCTATCAAGAACGGATATCAGGTTCTTGATACTTAAGAAATTTACGAGTTTCAGATGACCGAAGGATTATTATTTCAAGATTATGTGAATAATTTCCTTCAAATGACACAATAAGAAAGTGTTTTTCCGTCTCATTGTACCACCGAAGAGGAAAACTATGCTTATATCGAGGATTATGCCTGGCACGAGAACATAAAATTCGAGTATGATAAAATTACTCGTAATTCTGGTTTGCGGTATATCGCAAAATTATTTTTGAAATCTCTATTCGGGAAGTGGGAACAGAGAACAGATTTATCCCAAACCAAAGTTGTGAGTGATGCTCAAACATTTTTAGAAATTGTTCGAGCACCCCACTTGGAGATCCAGTGTGTTGTTCCACTAGGAGAAAGTAGACTCGTGATAACATACAATGATTTGAATAACAATAACAGTCCCTATCCGTTCTCCAATTTGACATTAGCATGTTTTATATCCTTATGGGTAGATTAAGATTATTTGAACTTATGCAACGAGCAGGCATTGAAAATTTATTGTATGGTGATACCGATTCATTATGTTATGTACATAAGAGAAACCAGCCCCCCTTATTTCCTATCGGAAACAATTTTGGCGATCCGACAAAAGAAACAAAACAGGGGCGAGAAATTCCGACATTTATAGGGTTGAAAAACACACTGAACTACTCAACAAGACTATTCATCGTAAAAAAAATTACACGTAACGTTTCGACCTTAGCAAAGATCCTCATGAGGATTACACTCTGTTATGTTTTGTTGTCAGTTATAGGGTTGGGTCCAAAAATATTGTTATTAAGAACTTGAAGTACAAACGGGCAAAATTGAATACAAATACAAAATTAGGGAAATCACATGAAATGCACGGGCTCGTGATATTATAGATTTTAATCATTTTTATAATTTGGTGAAACAAATATAAAAGTAAGCAATTATTTAACCCAAATGGTATCCGTAGGAAAAAAGGTTTCAAAATTATATCCCGTGATGAATACAAAACTCAGCAAAATGTGAAAGGTAAGCGCAAATTAAAAAATCCTGCAAACGAAGATGATTTTCATACTGTTGAATATGATACAAAAGGTAAAGAACAAGCAAACTTTTCTCTCTTTTGTACATAAAATATCAGGGTATAAAATGGAAATTGTTCTTAGATAGACAGTTAGTTTATATTAAGATGTTAACCTTTAACCATCCAGCTAGTATTCTCATGTCTTGTGTTTCGTTAACAAGCTACTATTACACAGGAATCAAATGTTTTCAATCCACTTAAACGTAATCGTTTGGTGTCTTGCCGCAGTAGATCCAAAGTCAAGTAAAAATCATAATATTCGGTTTGATTTGAAATCCCGAATACGAATTCGTTTGAAATCCAGGAAATATTTTTATTGATCCTCGATGACCATATCACTGAAACAAATGGAGGCGTGGCTAAATTATTTACAAAATTTACACTTCATAAAAATTAACTGTTATATTTATTGTGCAAAATTCATTTCCAAAAGGAAAACATGCACGTGATGTCTCCTTAAATGCTCAATATATTATAGCATTTAAAACTCCAAGAGACAAGTTACAAATACAATATTAAGCAAGACAAATCATGCCTGAACACAGTAAGGCTGTAGTAGAAATATTTGAAAAAGCGACAAGTCAACCACATTCATATTTACTATTTGACTTAACCCAAACAACACCCGATAGTTTTAGATTACGTACGAAAATTTTCTTGATCCAAAATTTTTTGTTAAGAAACGTTCTTATTACAAATATTTTTGTTAGCATTTTTTGTTACAAATTTTTTTGTTAGGAAATTTTTGTTACAAAATTTTTGGTTACGTAAATTTTTGTTCCAATTTTTTTCTGTTACGAATTTATTCTTGCAAAAATTTTTTGGATCTTTTTGTGAAACTGAAAACTAATTTTTTTCTTACGAAAACTTTTTTGCCAAAACAGGAACAAATCTGTTTGTGATAATCTTTTCTTACGAAATTTTATTTGTGATAGTGAAAATTAATTTTTTGTTCTTATGAAAACTTTTTGCAAGAACAAAAACTACAAACTTTTTGTTACGAAATTTTTTCTCATGAATTTTTTTCTTATGATTTTTTATTTCTTACTAAATCTTTTTGTTACAAACTTTCTTTTACTAACACTTTTTTGTTACGAATTTTTTTATTAAAAAATTCTTCTTACGAAAACGTCTTTTGTAGAACAAAAGACCTAATTTTTCTCAGGAAATCTTTTTTTGTGATGGCAAATACTTTTGTAATTTTTATTTAATACATATGTAAATTATTGTCTTTTAAGGTATATTGTTAAGGAGTTTGAAATAAAATGCAAATGAGAAATCTTGTTAACTTTTTATTATTACATATTTTTCATTGTACAGGAATAGATATTTACTATGATTTGATTTTATGTATCGGTATTTTGTATTAGTTGGCTTTAAACAATAATTTAACCATTTGTTTTTTCAACATTGTTTGTATCACTTGTCTGGAAAAGCATCACTATTCAATAGTTTGTACCAAGTCTGTAAGCACAATATTTTTATATCACTTTGAAAATGTGTGAGTCTGTATGTCTTACTTACGCACAAATAAAAAAGTTCCTTCTTAGTACAAATCAGTTGTTTTATTTCCTTTACAAACACTAGTCCATGTATATTCAAAGTTAGAACGAGCGAAGTTCTTTGTTAGTTCAGGTCCATGGATGCAGTGTATCGTTCACCCATAAGATTAAACGGATTCTCTCCTTACATTGACAATGAAATCCGCAAAATTTCAATTCTGTTTGGTAATCCTTGCAGCAGCTTCCTCGTTAGTATCGTCAAAGCCGATGAGGTAGTTGAATGACCCATTACCGTTCTCTGGAACTTGTAGCTTTTTCTTGTATGGTTTACTTCAAAAGTATTGTATTTTTGGCTCTTTTAATCCATTAATATTTGGTAGTAACTTTGGCTGATGTCTACGGTTGAAATACAGTTCTTTCCCTTTAGACTAGAGAAGACTTCTTCTGCGGATGGAAATGGTATTGCAAGATACTTCGTATATTTATTCAAATTGATCAAATTTAGAACCAACCGAAAATCTTGTGAATTTGTTTTGCGTAGTACTAAAACAGGAGACCAGAATTCACTAGACGACGTTTCCAGTATAATTACCGCTTTCTCTAATTGACTAAGTTGAATGACAATTTGCTTTCGTGTATTCATTGGTATAGGCGATGACCTAGCATAGAAAGCCGCTGTCTTGTCCACGAGTATGTTATGTACTATCTTTGAAGAAAGTAAATCACACTTGCTGGAGTCACAGGATTACACTTTTCCAACTATGAAAAATTTCGCAATGCACATGAACACGTGGAAACTTTCAACTACTTGTGCGTTGATAGATATATTTTGTTTGTATATTCCAGAATACTTCTCATACATAGCAGACATAGTAATAAAAGACAATATAGGGAAAAGACAATCCAATTCGATAATAATAAAACAGAGACATACTCAGTACGTAAAAATTAACGGTTAAGTGAAATGAGAAAAAAACATTTCCACTACATTTACCATAGTGTAGTGGTTAGCGAAGTAGTTTTCAACGCAGAAGGTTGAGTTCGTATCCGCAAATTTCTCTAACTTTTTTAAGCGAACACATTTAGAAAATCACATTTGTTCTTCACCCATAACTAATCATTCTAATTGTAATTGCAGTGAAATGTATTTTAGTTTGTAAATTAACAACTTCAAACTCGATAATGTTATTCATAATGTTTCTAAGTCTTTAGGAAAATTCAAATTAGTCTTAGTGACTTCTATATTACGGTGAATCATGTATTATTCTTTTATTTATGAAACGTCAATTTAAGGCAGCAGAAAAAAAGAACGATAATACACAATAACTTAGTCTAACTCGTAAGTTGAATAAAACGCAAACACATTTTACAAAGAGGAGGAGAAGCACACAACTCGTTCTTTCTCTCGCGTCTCACAAATCAATTTTGACAATTTCTTACTAGATGGCTCTGTGTTTAGCATAGATTTTCACTCGTCCGAACTATAAAAGCAATTTAGGGTTCGAATTTTTAGAATGGAGAGTAGCTTCGAATTATCATTTTTGTATTTCGTTACTGTGTCATACCTTTTCGCGTTATAATGTTGAATGGTTTCGCATTTTCATTTCATTTTGTTTATTTTATTTTCGTTTCCTGTTGTTAGAGGTTAACACCAGCAATTTCCTTGCCTGCAAATTAACAATATATGAAACAGGAAACTCTAACGTAAACTGCGGAATTGCTTAACTAAAAAGATACTCTTAAACAAAAGGTGCAAATCATTAATAATATAACATATTTTATTAGAGATGGACGACGCTAAAGCAAGGTAGTAGGAAATATTTATTTCGGCAATGCGAACAGGAAAGAAAAACATAATGTAATGAAAATTCTGTATCTGTAGGATGATTTATTTCTCAATTTTGAGATATTTATTCTTAATTTCGAAAGAAATTGTTTAAAAGAAAATACAAGTTTATGGTTTTACGTCCCCTAAACTGCTTTACATAAAAAACGTGGATTATAGAATTCAAATTATATTTAAGTCCTTCAGGCAATTTTGGCTCAACTTATATGTAATATATAAGAGCATTACAAATACAGCGCTTGCCTGAGAAATTTGACCAGAATTCCGATTAAGATTTAGCATACAAATGTTAGATTTTTCAAATACGAAATTTACTTAGATAAAAGAAAAATGAAAGAATTTTGCAAGTGTTAGAACTAATAAATTTGTAACAGTAATGTTTGCATTTTAGCTTCTTAATAACAATCCAGAAAATGAGTTAGAAACTGATGTTAAATTTCACCAAGAGATCTTTTATATAACTTGAACGATGGGAAACAAATTAGACGTAAACGAACAAACAAAACTCCTTATGCACTGTTCATATACCCTTTGTGTTTGTTCCATGTATATAGAAGTCACATTCTTGAATGACATAGTTATAAATCAATTCATGAAAGTCGAGTATTTTTAATGTTGCGTACTCAACACACAAGTTGAAGTAAGTGGTCTGGTGTCAGCAATTCCGTCATAATTTTCATTTTTGGTGGGAGTGTAAATTAAAAAATTAAAAGATTGTAAGTGGAGTTTTGCACGGTTTCTACTGATTTTTGGCCGAAAATTTGGGAGGTGACACTTCCACGGATAGGGGAGTCTGGCGGAATCAGTGTTCGGAGTCCACGATAAACTGTAGGTCCCGTCTTAGGGACACACTAAGACGTCTATCCGATTGAAGGCAATGACAACCACCATCGATTTACCCTGCCCAGGAACTTTCGGGTCAGCACCTGCTTTCGAGCAGAAGATAGATAATTCTATTTATTGTAAATTCGCCTGTTTTGGCTCTTGCTTTACTCCCAACTTATATATATACCATATACAATTCACTGCTGGATAAGGCCTCTCCCGTAGGAAAGAGTTTGTCTGCTGATCCCACGCTGAGCAGACGTGTTGGGAGAGGAGAACCGAAGAACTCAACTGTGATCGCCACTGTCTTTTATTCAGTGCACTACGCAATTGCATCACGATGCTGGATGGGAACCGTTTCAGACCCTCTTGCCTTCAAAAAATCCCTTGGCAGAGCCGGGAATCGAACCTGTAACCCCACGATCAGCAGTTGAGTGTGTATGTGAGTTTGGAAAAATAAATATGACAAAGAATTTTAAAGCATACTTTATTTTTAAAACTGCAGTCCAGTCATCAATTTATGCAATTTATAGAGAGGGGAAAGAATATATCAAAAATGTTAGAATGCCGTATTTGGCGCCTTTGGCCAGAGGAAGATTTCGTAACGCAGAGCTAAGGACGATATTTCCAAAAGGGGGGAAGTCCCAACCATTTGCCCTGCAAATAGAACACTAAAATGTACTATAATATAAAAACATGATATTTTTATAACACCTAAAGTCTAGGTTGCTCTGATAAAAAACTTTGGTAAACTTAATTTTAATATGGGCCGGTCTAGTAACGTTGGACTGGGTCCCGTCACAATTCGCATTTAGCTATTAAAATCCCCGCCCATGGCAGGACTCGAACACGGGACCTTCAAGCCGATGGCCTACTGCGGCAGTCCGCTCGGCCACCCGGTCGGCTCTAGGTAGCTTTGAATTCAGCTATAATGAAACACGTGACTCTAAAGAAATTTCGCATTCGCCTTTCACATGCTATTAACTATATTTATACAAAGTGAATTTTGAATTTGGGATTACGCCTGGAGACATTTACACCATATCAGAGTCACTTTACATTTTATAAATCGATTTAAAATTGTCTATATGTTTGATAACTGAATAATTTTCTGGAAGTTTTGTATGGTTTTGGAAAGCAAGTTTAATAGATTTTTTTAAGTCTTGGGCTACTTCTGGCGCACATTAGACTTTTTATAAATAGAAATGTTTCGGGTTAAGTTCATCTTGGTTTTCAGAATTCACTTTTTAAAAGTCCTTAACAAATCTAAGCGCTGTTTAGAGACTCTAGATAAGAATCCTAACGATTTTTCATATACAGGCGTTTAGGATTATAGCCATGTTCGAGAATGTAATTCAAGATTTTTTTTCATAGTCGGGACCTTTGAAATTTTAAAATATGAAATTTCATGAAATCAAATATTTTAAAATTTATTTTCTCAACTTTCTGCCGTGAGAGACTTACGATACGTAATTTTTCAGTTCAGATTCATATTCAGCGACCGTAGGAGCCCTGAGATACGAAATTTAAAGTAAAATTAAATGGGATTTTAAAATTAAAATGTATTGTGTTGCTCCCTTCTTAATTTCTGGAATTATTTTTATTGAAATACCCACTGGAGTTCCTATATATTAAATTGCACTAAAATTGGGCAGGTTTCAAAATAGGCACTGTTTCTTCCAGGCATATTTTCGGGGGAGCTTTGTCAGCTTGGGTTTCCAACAGCAACCCGCCAGAATTAGTTTCAACACGAATATAAGTTTTCGGGTTGAATTCGTAGTTTCTGAAATAAGAATATAATAGCTATTTCTATAAATACTGTTCATGTTAGTTTGAGGTTAACTAAAAGAATACGACACATTCTTAAGTAAAATTACTATTATTTTATATTTATAGCGGATGGGACTCAATATTATGCATTATTTATAATTTTCGTAAGACTTGGTTTAGCCCCCTTACCCGAGCAAAAACTTCTGAAAGAAACACTGGCCACACCGTTTATAATGTAATTGAAGGTAAAATATTGATCTTCGTAGTTCAATCATTTCAACTTCCGAAACGATTCTAGCATATTTTGGAATTTCCAGATATGAAATTTCACTTCAATCAGATACTTGTAAACTGAAGTTTTGATCTTTCTCCATCTTGCATTTTTGGATAGAAATTTCTTAGCTTCATGCTGGAATCAGAATTTACGTTCATTCATTGAGTACTGGAATCGTAGAGAAATGGAAAAGCATTCGCTTGCAGCGCGAAGGGTACGCGTTTCGAGACTTACTCAAATCAATATCTTCTTTTTACTTTTTTCTCTAGTAATGTTCAAATTCTATGTTCTACATGTAAATGAATGTTAGTGTTATGTAGCTTTTTGTTTTCTCATTCATATTCCTCTTTTTTCCTTTACTTAAAAATTAGCCAATTTACATGTTTAGCAGACTTTGTTTTGTATCTTTACTGTAACTTTACAGTATGAAAAATGAATAAAAAAACAGTTGCATAACATTTACAGAGATAATAATAATACTTATTATTATTATTATTATTAATGAAGTGCATTGCACTTAATTTAAATAAATGAAGCAAAAATGAAGAATACGAAATAAAGAGCAAAAACCTACACAGTAGTGGCATAAAGCATACTGTAACTCAACATTTACTGGAGGAAAAGAAAAAAGTAAGATGACAAGGACTCGAACCGCGAACCTTTCGCGTAACAAGCGAACGCTATTCCATTAATACTCTGTGTCAGGAAGAGTAATTGCAGAACACGGCGTTTCGGAGATACCTTTCTCCGAGGTTTCAGACTTTTGTCCCCACTAGTGGAGAAACTATAAGTCACCATCATCATCAACTAAAATTTACACGTTGCACATAACTTTTGAAGCCCTCTCATAGGACAAGAATCTCAGCCAGAAGAAGTGTGCGAATTTTTAGTCAGGGGGATAAAACATTAGCACGGATTTCAACAGGATATATACAGATGCTTATCAGAATAATGGAAACACCTGAACGAAAGTGCAACTTACCAGATTAATATGGTGTCGGGCCACCTTTCGCCTTCAGAACAGCCTTGATGCGACGTGGGATGGAGGCATAGAGGTCGTGAATGGTAGCAAGTGGAATATTACACCATTCCTCGTGCAGGGCATCGGCCAGTTCTGTGAGAGAGGATGGAGGTGGAAATCGTCGCCGGAGTCGTGTTTCCAAGATGGACCACAGATGTTCAATTATGTTGAGATCTGGGGATTGGGCGGACCAGGGGAGGTGTTGAACTTCATCCCGATGTTCCTCAAACCACGCTGCAACAACTCCAGCTGTGTGAATGGGTGCATTATCATCCTGGAATATGGCGTCATTGTCCGGGAACAACATCCGGACAATAGGATGCAAGTGGTCTCCTAAAATTGCGACATAATCGTTGGCAGTGATGCGTCCGCGAAGTGTGACCACAGGACCCAATGAAAACCATGATATTGCGGCCCAAAGCATCACCGTGCCGCCGCCATGTTTCACAGATGGGCGGAGACACTGCAGATCATACGCTTCTTTGGGCGTTCTCCACACATAAACACGGCCCGTGGTTTGGAATAGGGTGAATGGTGACTCATCCGACCATACCACACGTTTCCAGTCGTCAACGGTCCAAGTTGCATGGTCGCGACACCATTTGCGGCGTGCTAAAGCGTTCTGGTCCCTGATGAGAGGTTTGGCCCGTGCAACACGACCCCGTAAGTTCATGTCATGTAATTCGCGGCGGACTGTGATTGTCGAAACAGGTTGGAGGTGCTGATTGAGTTCCTCCGTCACTTGCGCCGCAGTGGCACGACGGTTCCGCGTGACAATGCGCTTTAATACCCGGCGTGCCCTGTCACTGATGCTTTTCTTCCGCCCACTGTTCCGCTTCCCCGATGTGGTTTTCCCGTGTGTTGTGTAGGCCGTCATCACCTTCGACACTGTCCCTGGCGACACACCTAACACACTAGCCACTGCCGTCACACTCACTCCACATAACCGCGCACCAACAATTTGCCCTCTTTGAAACTCTGAGAGGTCTCCCATTTTACACTACCTCCGTCTGCTGCAGCCACTGCACACTCCTGTTCCACGACGTCTGACGTAGTATGGAGACCGACCTAACACACCACCACCAGCAGTCCGGCGCTGCGGTCGCCACGACACCACTGCCAACCCATACATCTGACGTGTTGCCAACTACAGGTGTTTCCATTATTCTGATATATATATATATAACAATATATATATATATATATAGTGTGTGTGTGTGAGAGAGAGAGAGAGAGAGTGAGAGAGAGGGAGTAGAGGAGGGAAGATATGATGTCCTATTTTCCAAATGTGGGATTCTAAATCAAACCAGTCATACTAAATCATTCACATGAAGCTACTTCGAAAACATCACAATTCAAATTTCTTTTTAACTGCAAGTGAAAGTTCATAATACCCTTGTCACTTCCATGAAAATAGGTTAAACTTCTACCAAAGAAAATGTTCCGATTTTATATGTTATCTTGATCCAAATTTCTTCTGGAGATAAAATTATCCCTTTCAGGGACGAAAAATAATTTCTCAAGGTAGGAATCTTTTTGCCAGCGGGGATCCCGGGCATCCCCCTGCTAATTCGCACACTGCCCAGAAGTGGAAATATCAGATTCGGGTACCTTACTGCTAATAAACTTAGCACACGTGGACCGAAAAGCTCTTTATTTAACAGGAAATCTCTCCTGAAGTTCAAAATTTTGTTACATTTGTATTAACGTTATGGCTAAACTGCAGAAGTAGCAAATAGAACACGAATACAATTTCCAAATCATAGAAAATCATTACAAAATAAGGTCTTAATAGTATATTTCAAAGAGAATATATTTTACAATGTGTTCTGTATGTTTTGAAAATAATTGAAAATTTTCCGAAATTCACCACTTGACAACAATTTTTAATAAGCATTAGAAAGCAATTTTAATGCAGAAAATGTGATGTGTTGAAATAATTTTGAAAATAACGTTAGCAATTATTTGATAGTTTTGTTTTTAAAAAATGTATTATTTGCTACTTTTTTTTAAAGTCTTACTTGGTGTTTTGAAAAGAAGTAAACTTTTTTTCTAAAATAATTTGATGTAAACGTTTTCAACTACTTAGAAGCAGTTTTCATTATTTATTTGTTACTAAAGAATGATAATTACAACGGTAGATTATATTTCATAGATGAAGTATTTGTCGGAAAATAATAGGATTGCACTGAAATAATACAAAAAGAACTATTTGTAAATTTTGTAGTAGTAGGACTAGTGGGTCGTATAGCTACCAAAGTTGATCTTTAAAATTTAAAGTATCTCCCTATTTTTCGCAAAATTCATGACGTTTATATATTAGCGAAATTTTCGGATTGTAAAGGAAGTTTAAACGAGCTTAACGCTTTATATCTATTATAGTTCATTTATGATCTTGACAGGAAGGTAGGCATTTTAGAAGGTTCAAACGGTGAGCTGGCTGATAACAGCTTAGGGAGAGTATTTCTGACAGTGACTCACTCGACCATGACGTATACAATCTCACGTTACACGATTACCCATAATCCCTTTCAGTTCAAGTGACGGCTGATGGAGCTTCATCTACATGAATTTATTGAAAGTTCTCAATAACATACAGTTTGGAAAAAAGGTCAAGGAGACAAATGGTTCCGACCCCGCGACCTTCAGCGCGGAAAGTTAGCACCCTAGACCACTACACTACAGAGTCATTGTTTTTTTGTTTTACTTTTCGAACAGGTCTAATATTACTTGCTTACACACACACACGTTTGCACTGTTCCTTTTCTTATCCATTTCCTTTTTTGATTTTCTATTTTGCCCGGCCTATTATAACACAAACAAACGTCTGTATCGCATGAGAATTATTTTGTAATATGTCTCCTCTTCATTGCTGCCACAGTAACTTGAAGATTAAGCACTAAACATGCTACGTATATCTTTGGCAGGAGCTTAATTTTTCATACCGAGATTAATTTCCAATATTATCACCACTGCATGGGATTTACCTTCTTGAAAGATAGTACATAACCTTTGAAATATGAGATATCAGATAAATTATAAGAAAATACGTCACGAAATTCATACAATAGTCTAGCAATTTGATTCCTTGTTCGCACAGAAAGTTCTGGATTTAAATCAAATATTGAAAAATCAAAAAGTTTTTCAGTGTATGCTAATCTTTTATCTATTTCTTGTTTCGAACGATAGTAGTATAATTCTGCATATCGCCCGAAAAAGGGGGAAATTCTCAACCTGTAGGCCCGCGGAATAATATCGCGAGGCACCTTTGACATTTAACTATCCATAAACTATATACAGTATGTGCTAATTTGCTATTAGCAACATATTAGATATATTTACTCTATAATGGGAATCGCCCGAAAGCTTTAGTGAGGTTTTTCATGCGCGCTTGCGAATTATGCGTTATATGCGTTAACTGCGTTAATCGAGTTTTCTTAAGGTTGGCTTTTCTTTAGGCTTTCGCCGCCTACGATGCGTCAAATGTTTCCAAAATTAGTATTTTAAAATTAAATTATAATAATAACTATGTTTTATATAGTAGTCGATTATAATAATAAGATAAACAATTCATGATCAATATGGTGCCACCTTTTTATCCACACAGTGTATACTCTATGCATTGGTTAACCCTTAGATTCATGGTATGAAAATTATACATAAATGCATATGCAGGGCCTCCGAGGCCCTGTAGATTTTTCAATGGAAAAAAATACGCTTTTAAATCATTTCACCTAAATAACATGCTATGGCGTTTGTAATAATGTATTTTATTAGAACTATAGATTATAATTTCTTATTTTCAGAAAAAAACAATAATGAGATACGCGTCTCAGATATTTGTATATTTATTTTCAATGCGGTAATTTTGATTTTCCTTTCTTGTAGTTTGTTATTTTTTTCGATAAATTAAACCTTGAAATGTCCTCAACACTTATTATATCAATGTTCATAAGATACTTACTATCATATTGTAGAAATTGGTAACCAAAATTCAGATACATAATTTGAGAAACACATACTTAAAATACATACATTAATATATATATATTTGAACTTTAACTATGCAGCATGTATACCAAGAGCTTTAGTGATTTGATTATTATTGGGATTATAAGCCTTTTCTGACATTTATATTATCACTACAATGACTTAAGTAACATTAGTTCCTATATCACAATACATAAACTTTTCTAAGAATGCGCCGTCCAGTTTGCAAAGTTCAGTAGTTCAGGAAACACTGTTCACTTATGAGAAGCATGAGTTACAAACTAACTTACTGTGTTGCTTACAAACGTTTTTTCCACACTTGGAGCATGTCAAGGTGCTTTTTCTGTGAAGATCGTAAGGACAGAATCCGCATCTCCTCCTTTTTGGTTCTTGAGCTCTGACTTCTTCTTCGGTTGGCTTGGAAACTCCACATCTTTTCAAGGCATCTTGAACTGACTTTGGGAGATTAGGTATTGGAAGTCTCATGATCATCTGAGGTTTCACTTTTTCTTCTGCGAGTTCTCTAAGAAAAAGACGACGTTTGTCTGTTCTGTTAGGAAAATAGCCTGGATGTTGAGTGGAGAAGACAACATAACTGTTCAAAGCTGCAACATCCATCATATTCGTCCATAATACAAAAGGCCACCTTCGACTTTGTCTTTTGGAAGTATAGTAACGAACTTTCTGGTCCATTCCGTCGACACCTCCCTTTGTTGAGTTATAGAAAGTTATTATTTCCGGTTTCTTCTTCGGATGGTCTTCAACAATGGATTTGTCATGATGCATTGTACTAAGCATAATTACTGATCTGTTCCTTGTGGGTACGTAACTTACAAGAGTGACGTCATTTTTGAAGGCGAAAATTGAAGCTCCTACTTCTCTTGAGGGGGATGCTTTCAGCTCCTTCGGGATATCAGGTTTGTTTTGTCTTATTGTTCCCACTATTGTGATTCCTTGCTGAAGCATATCCTCTGCAAGACTAACACTGGTAAAATAATTATCCATTGTTACGTTTCTTGAAGAGTTTTTCACGGTCTGAGTGAGTTCTTTGACAATATTTGCTCCCAAATTTCTTTGAACTGGCTCATTTGGTTTCCTGCCTGTATATACACACCCATCAACAGCGTATGATGATTTGGCATCGCACAACCAAAAGATCTTTATGCCATATTTGGAAGGTTTTTTCGGCATATATTGGATGAAACTACACTTTCCGCGAAATGGCACTAATTGTTCATCAATCGTTACAAACTCACTGGGAATAATTACTTTTCTGCAATTATCAAGAAAAAGATTCCACACATAACTAATTGGTGCAAGCTTGTCCGTTTGCAGACGAACACTTCGTGTACGCTTGTCGTCAAATCTTAGTGCTTTACGGATATCTTCAAACCGGTTGACAGACATTGTTGCTTTGTAAAGAGGATTAGACCTCTCGTCCAGGAATAGCTCACGAATAGGCACATCCCAACTCTTTTCAACTCCTGCTTGTAACAGAATACCGAAAAACGCATTCATTTCTTCAACGGAAACGTTCTTCCATTGCTTCCCCTCTTCCGTTGCTAATCTTCTCCCTTCCAAATTAGTGCAATGTATAATTTCTTCTATTATTGAATGTGTTATGATACAATCCCATGCGTCTTTGGGACACGATGTTTTCACTTCCCTTGAAACACCGGGGGTACACTTTACAATATTATGAGCTCGGGTACGTGAAGTAGACGGAGCGTTCTTCTTCCATACTGTTCCATTTACGCTAATGAAGGTATCATCTTTCTGTGTTTGTTGTATGCACTCACTGTCACTACAATACTCTGAATCTGATGAAGAATAGTTCTGATCACTTTCCTCACGAACACTAATAGGCCGAGCACTACTAGAACAATCCTCAACTTCAGAGTCGGTCGCACTACTATCGGATATCACTGTCTCTTCGTCAAGACACATATGCACAAAACTGCTGAAGTCTTCGTCTGATGCTTTCCTTTTCTGAGTAGAGGCCATTGTAGCACCAAATGTAATACGAAACACACGAATCTACAACTTACAACGGCAACACAAATACATTCCTAAAATAGCAAAACCTTCGGTAATTTATAAATAAAACAACAAAACTCATAATTACATCAATATCTATTACATTCTCCAAAATTGATATAAGTTGGATACAACTTACTAAACACATTTTATTTCTTTGCGAATTTACAATGTAATATGCTTTGGGAAAAAAATCTACAAGAAAATCACTATCAACGTGCGTAGTGCCATCTATTGACAATCTTAAAATGTATAAAAGCATTTAGTTATTCAATGCCAGGTCCGAAAATATTATGGAAAGATATATTTTACGTCAGAAAGTTTGAAAATAATGCAATGCGAACGCAATCTGGTCAAGGGCCTCGCAGGCCCTGCATATGCATTGATAGGGTATAAATGAAAAAATGCAAATTACTAAAAAACGTTGACAGCTAATGGGTACAGAAAGACAATACACAATGTACATCCTCAATCCGAAGATTACGCAAAGCCACAGCCTTTTACACAATAAAATATTTCAAAGGCTAAAGAAACAAAACTACATACGGCCTCGGAAGCCCTGCTTAGGCATCCAAGGGTTAATAGTATCAATACGTGAACTACTGAAAAATCAATCTGCTTTCAAGTTTTCAGTCATTTGATGTATATATTGTCTTGAATGCCTTATATTTTCATTGTTTTTATAGTTTAATCCAGCAATTAACTCTATTTTAATTTTAATTTTATAATTTAGATTATTTTATGAGAACCCTAGAGTGACCACTTATTGGAAATTTATATTGCTATGTTATCTTGCCGTAGGACGAATTCGATAACAAATCAAGAAGACATATGCTAGATATGTCAAAATCGTCGGTCAGGATGACACAAAGTTTGAGACGAACCCGGTGCCTGCTTCAGTGCTGCTTCCAAGACCACAAAACCATAGGCTTTCAATAAGCTGTCTGAACAGAAGGTAAATGAAGACAAACCAGATGATATATGTGGAGACAAGTTCCTCACTTCTTTCTGTGAAGTTTAAGGAAGAAAGAGGCCATGTGTTTTCTTCTTCTCTCCTCTTTCTAATAAATGGATTGTGTAATTAATCAAAACGCAGTAGAGAGTTGCTACCTGGTCGCCACCCCTGGTCCCCACCTTGGCTCATAATTTGAGATTTTTGACCATTAATTTTAACAAGCTGTCACTTTTCGACATAAAACTTCACCTATTACGCTTTTGATTCAACCCCTTGACCTAACAGAGGTAGGAGAAGTTCTACGACCGTGAGAACCAGAAGTTTGGTTATGCCGACTGTGGTGGTGGTGGAAAAAAGAAGTGTGTCTGGGCAAACATGTTAATTGTAGCTGCGTAACAGATCACAACATCTGTTGTGGCATGCACCAAATATTGTTTTAATTTTCGCAGTTTTGAGAAGACTTGAGGGAGTGAAAACATTTTCTGTTGATGTTACAAG